>JAADWP010000544.1:0-20138 GCA_023336215.1 Globisporangium iwayamae
CGTATAATTTGTCTCAGTGACCGAACTCAACTCTTGTGTAGAAACCTGCAGGCAAATGCGAACTGCGTATCGGTAGCCACGTCATTTGGTCCTCTCACTCAGTAGACAGTCATATCCAAACAGCGAGCTTCAATTCGAACTCTATCATCTGCTACGATGTTGCAAAGGGGTGGCCGTATAATTTTGTCTTGTACTTTATACTACCTCCGTTCAGAAAAGAAATGTGCAGTTTGGTTTTTCAGGGTCCACACTACTGAGGTGAAAAAATTTGATTGGAGGAGAAAAAGTGTGCCAAAGTGGCCTTAAATCGTAGCTTGATGATAATTAAAATTGCCGCTTCACACAAAATTATTTCAACATGGGGAGATCACCAGGACGTGCCAACATCTCAGCCAGTGATCGTATCCGGCTGCTTGCTTTCTTAGCAGCTCGCTTGACCGACGTGGGTAAGCTCAAGTACGGCGCATTGAAAGCCGCGAGTGAAGCGTTTGGTTCTCATCGCAACACGGTTCGTGCTGTTTGGGAAGCGCGCGAACAGCTCGAGTGTTGTGAAAAAGAACGCGAGGTGAGATCAGAAGCACTCGCCCGGCCACCAAAGTACACAGACGACGAGGTGATGAAGCGCATTGTTGCGATCCCAGTTCACAAGCGAACGACTGCAACCGCCGCCCAGATTCCTGTCTCCACTGTGCGGCGCTACATTGGCAAGGCGCTTCGAAAAGCGACAGTGTCTGTCAAGCCAGCGCTGAAGCCCGAACAGAAGCTCGCACACATTCTCTTCGCGCTTTCCTTCGTGAAGCGCCCTATCGATACGTATGTCATCATGTGAATGCTTTTGCTGCGGTGTCGTGCTCATGACCGCGATTGTACGCGCAGAGCTGCGTCAACGCTACTTCCACGACATGGGCGACGTAGTGCACGTCAATGAGAAGTGGTTTTACGTTCACAAGGTTTCGTCGTCGTACATCCTCGCTGGAGGCGCGCGCTCGCGCAAGATCGGCATCTTCCCCACCATCCGGGAACGAGCCGCGGAGCGTACGACCAAGACACAAAAAAGCTGATACGATTGTCGTTCCGCTTGCCGTCGACAAGGTCATTTTCAGCGATTTACTAAAGACGCGCGTGATTCCGGCGATCAAAGTGCTCTGCCCAGGTCAGTCTTTACTGTGTGTGTCCGGCACTGTTTGCGTGATCCAGCACATCTGACTTTACTTTGTGTTTGTCTCGAATAGGCATGCGATCACGGACAGTGTGGATCCAGCAAGACAACGCGTCACCGCATGTGTCGGGAGTGGCTGTTGCAGCCGAGGCAAACACCGACGGCTGGAATATCCAGGTGCATCGCCAGCTCGCGATGTCGCCCGACATAAACGTATTAGACTTAGGCTTCTTTAACGCTATTCAGGCAGTATAGCACAGGAAGCAAGCGTACACTATCGCTTCTCTCATCGATGTTGTGCAAGCAGCCTTTGAAGAAATGCAGGTAAAGATGCTGGAAAAGTGTTTCCTCACTTTGCAGGCCGTCATGGAGCAGATCATGCTTTCTGGCGGTGGCAATGACTACGATTTGCCGCGAGTTAAACATGTCCATTTTTCAAATGGCATTTTCCTCTCTGCTTTAGTATGCTCTGAAAACGCTTATTTAAGCGCAAAATCGTCTTTAGATATGGAGGAATAACAGTAAAAACTAGCTTTTGAATTGTAATTCTGACTATTATTTATTGCTTGCAATGCGATTGGTTGAAAAACACATTTGACTGATAAAAACCTTAAGCCTTTCTATAATTCATTGTGCGACCTTGGAGCTCGATAGAAGGTCGCCCACGCGTTGAACAATATAGCAAATCCTGAAGCATCGAGTCCTCAATTTTCATGAATTGTCGCTTTTTAGCCGCCTCAGACGGTCGTTTTGAAAGCAAACAGCAGAAAAATGGCCAGTTAAATCTGGTGTTTGCTGGAGATTAATTGAGAATTCAAACACAGCAAAAATCACCAAATTGTGCCCGATCATGCGGTTCATTTGAGCGAAAAAATGACAAAGTTTAGATGTCTACGCCGAGAGTTATCGCTAAAAGACTGGTGTGCGATTTTTTTGTCCAGGAGTGTTGATCGAAGGTAGGTTGATGTACTTTGGTTTTAGGTTTCTGCAACTAGCCTCTCATTGAGTCGTAATTACATAACTGAGCATAGCTTGATGCCCTTCACTGTCAAATGTTGGAATCCAAAAAGACAAGCGAAGCAAAAGCAACATGGCGCGAGACGAGCTGACGCAGGTGCTGCAGCTGCTACGCACGGCGAGCAGCCCCGCGGACGTCCGCGTACGCTTCGTAGATATTCACGCAGGTGCGTTTCTGCTTTTTCTCTTGGTGCTCATATTGCCCCGTGTGTGTGCGCTCACTGTCCTGTTCCTTGCGTCTGCAGCCCTTGAGGACATCCAGCGCAAGCGCTCGCGGTTCCTCGAAGATGCACTCGCGGCCGTGCTGCGCCACGTTTGGCGGTTCGTCAACACATCAACAGAACAAGAAGACGGTGATGAAGCTGCTAGTGGTGATGATACTGGAGTGCACTTGTCTGCTTGCCAAGCGACGGAGCTCTGCCTTGAGTTCACCGAGCCATTGCTGCCTTTTGCAGCGAAGCAGCACGCGAGATTTGAAGACGCAGCTAATGACACCCACGAGCTCACCAGAGAGGTATGATGCATTGTATGGGCTGTATGGTCATATGTGCTCTGTCTGACAATGGGACTTACCTGTAACATGTATGTGTGTAGCATGCTGTCTTTGTTGCGTACTTGCTGTTCCTGCTGGGCAAAGATGCGAGTATGCTGCTGAGTGGAGATGACAATGCGTTCACTCTGCGTCGTCGCCTGACAGAGCACATTCTGCGGTGTGAAGTGGGGCTCGAGATCATTTTCTCGATGTCCAGGTTCCGCGAAGAGCTACGCGAGTGCCAGTGTATGATGCTTCCATCCTCCAACTGGACAAGTAACGACGACAAGTTTGGCTCAGATGATGAGGGTGATGACGACGAAGACGAGGAGAGCAAGATCATCACGCAAACAGCTCTAGCGACGTGGAACCTGAGCGAATTCGAATATTTTGTTACGGAGAGCGGGCAGGAGTACGAGTTCGCGTCGTGGTCGGCCGAGGGCATCCGAGCTTTCGCCTACGTACTGTTGGTTGAACTCGAGAAAAGCGAGAGTGCGTCACATCCTCTGTCAGTGGTCATTTCTCCCTATTCGTGGCTGTTTATCATCTCACCGTCGATTCAGGCACTCTTGCAGGACGAAGGACACCCTCAAGTATGTCATGCATATTGAGACGAATTAACCGATAATGGGCTACTAACAACCGCTTCTGTGTATACGCTTATGTCCATCAGCTGCGCCTGCATGGGATCCAGCTTCTGTGCAGAGTGCTGCAGCTCGTACCAAATGCCTCAGTTCACTTTCATTCAGCGCTCGACACGAACAACAAGCCACACCCCTCTTTCAGAGACAAATGCTCAGGTACAGTCGGGCAGTTAGCGATACTACGTATAGTACTCTGGGCCTTTATGGCACTGGTTAACCTTTGGAGCTTGCTTCATGTAGCGTATCTGAAGCGAGACTGGCTCACGCCGCTGATTCAGCTAGTCACAAACATCTTGGTGTCCAGCCCCGAGCCGTCGGATCGCTCGCTCGCGCTTGCGTCGCTCCGATCCCTCTTTGGAAAGTTGGTCCTCAAAGATCGGTAGGTGATGTGGCTATGGTAGCCATCCTCAAGCTGTGAGTTAGATAGTGATTGGTTGCATTGTGTTCATTATGTCATAGGTTCTTTCTACTCCGGAGCTTGGTCCTCAAGTGTCCATACGCGAATGTCGGTGCCGTGCTGGTCGATACAGTCCGAGCCGATACGGTTTGGTCCTGGGCTTCGCTGGATGAACATTCAACATCACGTACGTGCTTGGGACGTTGTTGTGTAGTTACATCTCATTGCGTCTGCAGACTTACGCTGACACTGCTCGTTCTTAATGTTGTCTTGCCACTCAGCCTTTACAAACCAAGAGATCGGCGACTTGCTTCGTGATGTGATTCTTCAAGCGAGTGAGCGGGACCTGGTAATGCAGGCGGACCTCATCGCGAGCTGCTCGAGCGTGCTTCGGTTTCTATACATCCGAGACAAGGTGCATTGCTTTCGCTGTTCTCGTTGAAGACGCATTTCGAATGTCTTGGGTTGCTAAAAGCACTCTGCTGATCCTCCTTTTCAGACGAACCGCACAGGCGTTCGCTCCGACGGACCTGACAGCATCAAGGTCGCTCTTCAGCGCATCGAAGGTCGAGCTCGTGCGCGAATTCAGGAGTTGTTTCCGCGAGCTCACAGCCACGATGGCCATCAGCACTCGAATAGTTCGTACACTCACTACCACCCAGACGAGGAGTTCAACCGTCTACTCATCTTGCAGGCCGTGCTGCACTCCACGCTCTCAGCCTAATGACGGTCGGCTATTCTTCATTTTGGCAAGCGAATTTTGTTTTCAGAATGGAATGTCCACTTTGCTGACTTGGTCACCTGTGAGCGTTCTGATTGCAGTTCTTCCTTGTCTCATCAGCGGTGACAACTGAGCTGTCGATTTGGAAATACTATGGGGCTCCATTAGTGCTGACAATGTCTTCTTCGGTGCCCAGGATGTTTTCGGATAAGACTCTCGTCGTCCAGGTTCGCTGTCTATGAGCTGAGTCGAGATATCCGAGAGCAGCTCTTTCACTTTATTGGCAAGCTCTGGTTCGAGTTTCAAATCCACCACTGTAGCTTGAGTCTGTCGTTGACACAGGTTCAACAGATACGTAATTCATCAGTAAGCAGTTCTGACTAGGAGAGTTCGAACATTCATCACGTACCACTAGATCTGTGGCGTCCTCTACTCCGAGAACTTTCAGCTCGGAGGCATACTCGTCCGCGATCTGCTTGGCAATGTCCACTCGTTGTCGGATGAGAGGTCTCAGCGCGAGTGAATCTCCTCTCATCTGGGATGCGACCAACGAGTCGAGAAACGCGTCGAAGCTGTTCGAGTCTGAGGCGCTTGCTAGCCGATCACACACGAGGAAAGCTGCCTTGAAGAGCACATCAGCTGCCACGAGCTCGACATCCTGGATCGGTAGCTTCAGCACATCCTTCTCAAGCTTTTCTCGGATCTGATCTTTCAGCGAATCGTCGATTGCTGGGCTTGGAGACCGAGTTGCGGTCGCTGGTGGTGCCGGTTCAGCCGCGACCTCGTGTTTCGAAGCAGACTTAGCTTTGCTTGACTGACGATCGTGGAGAAAATTGTTGAAATGCGGGCTGATGTACATCTCTCGCATAATGTTACGCTTGCCCACGCGCGTACTCTGATGGTGGATCTGCTCGAGCACGTCGTAGATGCTGATCGCGAGCGGTTTTGGGATTGTCCAGGACACCAGTTCGTCCACTCCACGGACGTTGTAGAGCACGTCGTAGCCCGTCCAGCACCGGTTTTCTGTCAAGATCTGAACAAATGGCTTTGCTGCCTCAAGCACCTGGTGCTCACGACGGATCTGGGGGCGCAGACAAAGAAAAGCGTGAGTGGCTCATGCATTAGGTTTGTCAGATATACAATCGTCTGCGCTGTCTTTACCTTGAGTAGTGGCGATTCCAGCCTCAAATACGATTCAAAGGGGTCACTTGTGCAGTCTTCATGCAGAGCAAACGCTCCATCTCCGCCGTCCGCATCGGGGTCAAACGATTTCATGGCCGCCACAAGCACAATGCGCGCAATCGACGCTTTCATTCCACCTGGAATTGAGTCCACGAGGTTCTCAGTGATGAACGGCTCTTGGATCTTCTTCGTGTTGCTGGAAACAGCGCTTCTGGTTGGATGTTGCAATCCTTTCGGGCGATTCGACTTTGCGCCAGACTTCACTTGTGCTTTTGTAGAATTCGGAGTAATCTTGCGGTTGTGGGCTGCGAGCTGGCGCGGATGCGTCTCTTGCCTCACCATTCGCTCAGACTTCCACATGTTGGTCATGAGTGGCGTGCGCTGATAGAGCGCCTTAAGGACGAGGTTTACGTCAGTGAGATCCTTCATTTGGGCTTGAAGTCCACGGCTAACGCAAATACATTCATAAAAACACCGTTAGGTCAATCACAAGCAACTTGGCGATAGGCACGCACAATAAGGTACTTACAGGACAGCAACGATGTCTTCGAACGCAAAGCCTTCAGCCATCGCGTGGCGAATGGACTTTGTTGGGAGGTCGGTGGGGAACACGTCGGCTTTACATTTGTTTGGACTAAGCGCAATGAGATCCGCTGCGACAGGAGACTCGAGGAGTGCGTGAGACCACGATCCGTTGTCACTGGTTGCAGGGGACTCGCTCGACGGAAAAGACGTCGAAGACGACGACGGACTCGCGCTGTCTGTATAAGTGCTTTGCGTCTGTCTTAGTCCCTGAACAAGCGGACTTTGCATCGCGGATGCAGCGAACCATTCCTAAGGAACAAGCATGAACAACATACCTTGGGTTGATTAGCCACTGGCAATCAGAAATGCAACGTTGTGGTCCGTACCTGCATCAGATGATCCTCCTCCAGTTTGCGCTGTTTCAAAAGCGTCGACATGAACGTGAGTGCGTTCTCTTCTTCCACTCGCTTCTCATGCTCAAAGCGTCGGTAGTCAGCGTCGATTTCCAGAACGAAGCCCCAGAAGTTCCCAGACACGAGAAACTGGTCCACGAGCTCTCGGACACGACCCGAAAGCGTTTTCAGAAAGCGAATACGCTTCAGATACAGTCGGTCGCGAAAGCCTCGGTACATACGCTGGATTGCCACGACGGATCTCTAAAAGTGCACACAAAATGATCAGTGGTGGAACGTGCACAGCAATGTACGGCGATAGGCTGAAAGCTCCTTACCATGGTTCGGATCTGCTCGTGAGCAGTAGCCTGACGCTGCTTTTCCCGCCATTTCAGCAGCGCCATACGACACAAAATGGTCGATAAAATCCGCTCGAGCTTCCAAATCGCACCCATCTTCTTCGCCTGAGCAACTCGGTGAGTCTCGTGGAGCTGTTTCTCTGTATCCGCCTGACGAGCGATGCAAATGCTCTGGAAGAACCTGCAAAGCACCTTTGCAGCTTGCTCTTTGCGGTGATTGCAGCGTAGTTCTGCAAGGAACAAGCGCACACTTCGCGCCTGGATCATCCGACAGAAAGCTTGGATCTCGATTGCTGCAGCGAGCTGAACGTCGGCCTTGAAGTCGCTCCACACTCGCTTCCAGCGGTGGTGGCGCAGGAAATCCCGCACGCTCTGCTGCAGTTTGTTTGCTGCAAAGTCAAAGACGTACTGCCGAATGATCTGGATGCACAAGAGTTACATCGCCAAACAAGGTTGACCTCACCACCAGTAAAACTGACACTAAAAGCTCTGTCAAACCTCACCTTGATGCTCTTCTCCTCCTTTGTAATGATCGCATTCACTTTCTCCAGGCGCGCGCGGACGTCAGGCAGCAGCGTCTCGGCTGGGATGAGCTGCTTGGAGAATGAGTCGAAGGCGTCCGAGTCCACGTGCGAGTAGTCGATCGCTGCGCGGCGCGCGTTGCTGGGTGTGGTTTTCCTAGATCATACACACACATTGTTGTGAGCTTTTCAAGGAGATCATCTCACACTAATTTCGGGACACAAGAGAGGTATACAGGGAACTGTGTGTATACTTGAGCTCCTCGAGGTTCTTGAGCACTTCTTTGGCCTTGAGCAGGTCGCGGTTGAGCTTCTTGCGCGCCTTGTTCTGCGTCTCGATGACCGCACCCGACGCTGCGTGGCACTCGCGCATCGCAAGCCGCATCTGCCGCATCTTGCTGTAGAACGCGCTCTTCTCTTTCACACTTTGCAGAATCAAGCATACACACACACACACCCGCATAGTTACGACAATGTCCTAAATAGAACGCTGCATACAAGTTTGCACTCACTCCCAGTCGGGTCGCCGCATGCGGAAGACGCAGTCCACTCCGAGCTCGACCATGTCGTACAGTTGGCTCTTCATGTACTCGTTGTAGCGGATGCAGCGCCGCTTACTAGGGCCGCTAGTACTACTGATATTGCTGATACTCGCTGACACTCGTCGGTTCGCGGCCTTGGACACGTTCAGACGGCAGTTGACGCACTCACCGCACGCGTAGTCGGCCGTTGCTGCTGCTGGTGACGAAAGAGCCTGTCGGGTGCCCATATCACATGTGCACGGGCGACCCAGCGGACAGCCGCAGCGCAGCATGTTGCCTGCTGGCGCGAACACATCGCTACCTGCTGCAGTGACGTCTTCGTCCGTAGCCATGCCGTCGTAGCCATTTGAGCGCGCCATGCTGTTGGGGATGGTATAGTGGCTGCCGGCCCGCACTTAATGTGACGTTTTGTGCGCCGCTTCAAGGTGACACTTTCTAAAATTTCAGCAAATGCGTTTGCGCGTTATCGCATTGATCAAGAAAATCGTTTAAATAAATATATTTTAAAATTTTATACATATCATATTCTATATAAAACAACAGTACTAGTAAATAGTACCTCCATAATTAATTACTTGGCGGTAAAACATGTATATGAAAAGTCTGTTCTCAGATCTCCAATGAAAACCAAGCGATCAACTATGAAATATGCTGAGACAGTTTTCCTTTTCAATCGAATCCAAGCAACAGCAATTTGACTTCACACCTTTGCTTGTCATTTCACAATTGATCAGCAAGACCAACGACAAGCCATGGAGAGCTGGAGGAAGTGGCGACGCGATCGGAAGACCCGCAAGCTGCTGAACGAGACGCTGAGCCCCATCAGTGATGCCATCCGCAGCACCACTACGACCAGCAGCGCCAAAGGCATCAATGGCACGCAGTCGGAGTCGGAGCTGCTCAAACAGGTCGGGCAGGAGCTCGACCGAAGAGCTTCGGCCACACTGGGCATCTTCGGTGGGTGCGCTGAGCTTGATGACCTGTATTGCTCTGCATTACTCTGGTTATATGATACTTACCGTGTATGTGTGCTGTTTGCTTGTTTGTGACAGTGCTGATGCTGGTGATGCGTGTGCTCACAAAGATGTTCACGCTCGGAACGTCCATGTGAGTGGCTTGCACCTTGCCGAGATGATTTATTCTGCATTGTGTACTAATGCAATGTGTTCGTTTCTGTACCTGCAGGTTTACGCGGCATTTCACTAGCAGTTCACCAGTGGTGCTGCCAAGTAACCCAGCGATTCTGGTCGAGCTGTACGTGACCAGATCTCATATTAAATATATGTGAGACAATGGCACTGATAGAGCTGGGGGATTCTGTGGCTCACACGATGCATGTGCATTTGTTTAGCTTCTCATTCGCGTGGACCGGATATTTTCTGGAAAAGAAACTCGGCGGACTGCGCTTCTTGGTCCTGTTCGGCTTCCTGATGGCGTTCTCCGAAGCCATTCGCTACACGATGTTCAGCACGGCGAAGAATCTCCCTGGCATTGTACGTGAGCCCGCTTAGCTTGCCTTGTACGTGGTACTGTGAAGTGTAAAGCCGCTGACTATGTTGCTTCGGGACCACATTTTTACAGCGAGCGTTTTTCGAATCGAACGTGGGCCTCTCCAGCGTCATCTGGGCTTTAAAGGTGCGGATTGACCGCCATGTCGCGCGTAAAGCCTCGGTTTGGGCTACCTTCTCACTCTTTATGTGTTTATTCACATTGTATTGTTCAGATGGTCTTAGCTCACCAGCGCCCAACACTGGCGCTATCAGGCTTCGAAAGCAAAGTGTCGACCGAGTTTCTGATCGGACTGGAGCTGCTGGGCGTCCACGTCTTTCTCCATCCGCTGGCGTTCTTGACTCAAGCGAGCGGGCTTGCAGCCGGCTACCTGTTCACTGCGTTCCCAGAGATGATGAAGTTCGTGACGAGATGCGAATATCAACTTGACCGCGTGCTGCGCGAACAGGGCATCAAACTGCCGGCGAAGCACCGCTGGAAGCTCGCGATCTCGAATTTCGGACGCAACGTCACACACTCAAAGTGGTGGGCACCAAAGGATAAGAGCGAGTAGTAAGTGATACATAGTGTCTAACGAACGGAGCGAGTTGTCCAGTCATGTGAATAGCAAGATCAAATTCAAGTCCTACCAGGCAGGACCCATGCGCTCCGATTTAGAGCGAGCTTCACTCTTTAACTGTCCAAATCACCTGGATTTCGACCCCCAAAAATCTATGACGACACTGAGTTTGCATGTCATTCATTTCCCAATGAGCAGCAGAGCGAGACAGTCATAGCATGTGGAGCTGGCGAAAATCGCGGCTTGAGCGGAAGGTGCACAAGCTGCTGGAAGAGTCACTGCAGCTCGACAGGCACAGCCCAGTGAGCGCTATCATTCACAGCGCTGTCGCCAGCACCAACTTTGTGCGTGTACACGTGCTTTTGTGTAGCTTCGCGTTCGCGTGGACGGGGTATTTCCTGGAAGAACTCGGCACCCGTGCTTCTTGGTCGTGCTCGTGCTCTTAGCAGTGCTCTCTGAAATAGTTAGCCACACGCTCTTTGTCGCGGCAAGTGGCCTACCTACTATTGTGAGAGCTCTTGGACGATGCACTCTCTCGCTATGGAAATGGTGCTAAGCCGCTGACTGGTGTTGGCGTCGCTCTTGGAAATGAATTGACTTGCGGCAGCGATCGTTCTTCGAGTGGAACGTCGGTCCAGCAAGCTTTCTCCGGGATGCGAATGTGAAAAGAATGACAATTCTTCACGAACATAAACCTCACCTCACAACACTCATCTTTTGGTGGTATTTATTCATCTTTGTGGTGCTGTTCCAGACCGTCTTGGCGCATCAGCACCCCACATTCGCAGTGTCTGGGCTGAATACTACAGTGCCGACCTCTTGATTTTGATGGAGCTCCTCGGCGTCCACATCTTCCTCTATTCGCTGGCGTTCCTGGCTCAATATTCAGTGGATTCTCAGCCGGATATTTGCTCACGGACTTCCTGGATTCGACGAAGCTCGTGGCGAAATATGAGCCTTAGTTCAGCCGTGCGCTGCGCTACGCAAACTGCCAACGATGCAGCGATGGGAGCCCGTGGTCTAGTGTCTCGGCCGGAGCATGGCAGAGTCTAATCGTGGCCGCCAAACCAGCGTTGCTGGACGCATGCAACATGGCAGTTGGGACTGCTGTCCAAAACGGAAGTATTTCCATCGTTTTGGTGACTTCAAAGACCTCAAGATCAGAAGGCTTACCGGATATATACTGTTATTTTTGTATTTTTGATTTCTCTAAATCTAGTCTTGAAATCATGATTATGCCTTATAGTACGCGCCCCTTCATCGTCAGAGGTTGGTTGCCTTTCTGGCAGCACTTGTCCCTGGCAGAGAGCAATTGCACGAGGTGGTGAGAGTGAGAGCAACAAGAGTCGCACGGCATGTGGAGCTGGCGGAGGTGGCGGCGCGAGCGGCAGCTTCGCAAGCAACTGGACGAAACGCTCAAGCTCAAAAAGCGCAACCCTTTTGCTTGTGGTAACGGCACCAGCAGTAGCAGCACCAGCAGCACTAGAGCTGGCATCGTGGGCGGCGGTGATGGTGCAACGGCCGCACCGCACTCGTCATCGGTAGCGTTGCTTGTGCAGGTTGGACAGCAACTCGATCGAAGGGCGCCGTTTACGCTCAGCATCATCGGTACGTGGTCATCGCGAGCTGCTGTATGTCTGTTGTCATGTATGCATGGGTGTGGATATATACACTCGTGTTCATGGTATGTGCTGTTTTGTGTGTGGTCTGTTGCAGTGCTCATGGTGGCGTGGCATATTTATACGGAGCAAATTTCGCTCGGGACGTCCATGTAAGTGACCTGTACTTCAGGTTTTACGATAGAGCATGCGATTGTACCTGACAACGAGCGCATGCTGCTGCTTGTGCCCTGTGTGTAGTTTTGCTGGACTGCTTGCGGGCGGATCGCCATTGGTGCTGACGAACAGCTCGGCGTTTCTCCACGAAGTGTACGTGCCGACATGCTTACTTACCGTATTTATCGACGAGCGAATGACCAAGAACGCTTTGCCTTACTTTATGTATCTGTGTGCATTATTTTGTTTAGCATCTCGTTCGGGTGGACGGGGTATTATCTCGAGAAGAAACTCGGCGGACTGCGCTTCGTGCTCGTACTCGGGTATTTGTTGGTGCTCTCCCAAATTTTGCTGAGTATATTGGCGTTCATCGTGGCCAAGACCTTCCTCTACAACGTAAGTGAATCAGCTCCATCACCCTGCCATCCTGACGCCCCCATCACTAACAGCTTGCCGCTGAATCACTTACTGCAGGGATCCCTTTTCCAGTGGTCCGTGGGCTTTTCGAGCGTGCTTTGGGCTCTCAAGGTGCGAGTCGAATACTGTTCAGCCCCATCGTTGCATTGCTACATCACTAAAGCGCTGTTGTTCATCAGGTGGTCATGACTCGGCAGTATCCAACTCTAGCGCCTGGCTCGGAGATCCGAGTGCCGACCAGCTACCTGACGTGGGTGGAGCTGCTAGGCGTCCACTTCTTCCTCCCGCAACTTGCTCTGCTGAGCCAAGTGAGTGGACTCGCGGCCGGGTACCTCTTCACTGTCATCCCAGGCACGACGAGGCTTTTGGCGAAGTGCGAGTTCCAAGTGGACCGCGCACTGCGCAAACAGGGCATCAAGTTGCCTGTGAAGCACCGCTGGAAGCTCGTGATCGCGGACTTTAGCCAGAGTGTCAAAACGACAAAGTGGTGGCCGCGACTACGAAAGTGCAAGGCTGCTAGTGCGTGACGCTTCATCAGAATTATTACTCGACACACACAGGCTTACATGGTGAAAGTGAGCCTCATTATTAGCAGTTACCAGCAAGGGAAGGAGAGCTAATTGATAGATAGTAAAATAAAGAATAACGACGCCATTGAAGCCCAGTCAGTCAGCCATACTCACGAGATGAACGGCTGGTTAGCGGACGTAAAGGAAGCTCTCGGGGACGATCCGGTAGTGCTGCTGGTTACCAAGTGGCTCTGTCGACAGCGAGTGAGTCTCTTCGAGTGCGAAGCTCACGACGCCACAGTTCGCCAGCTTGTGGCGCTTCGCGTCGTGTTCCACATCCGTGGGGAAGTACTCCTGGCAGAACGCGCGGAACCAGAGCGAGTGACCGTAGACCACCAGCACGTCGGCGTCCTGGTTGCTCGCCCAGGTCACAAACGCCTGTAGTCGCGTGCGCCCGCAGCCACGGATTGCCTTGTTGCCGTGGCTTTCCTTGAGGTTGAAAAGGTCGTCGCGACCCTTCTCAATGCGCAGCGCCGACGAGAGCACGTGCGGCTTGATCACGTACGCGTCGCTGATCGTGAGCGTGTCAATGTTGCGACCGATCTCCTGCAGGCTCGAGAGCACGTGGATCTTCTCATCGGGGAGCTCGAGTCGCGCCTTCGAGCCAATGCGCGCAGTGTCGATCGCACGGCGCAGGTTCGATGTCACGACGATGCTGTCGGGCAGTGGGCAACTCAGGTAGCGCAGCACGGCCGCCTTCTCGGCGCTTCTGGCGGTTCCATCGCCGCCAGACTCGAGGTCACGAAGCACTTTCTGGTTGTGCTCCTCACCGCCAACGTCTTCAAAGAGCTGCTGCGCCTGGCGAATGCCGCGACGACTCAGCGGCGAGTCGATGAAGATCGAGTGCTGTGTGGGGAGCATGAGCCACTCGCGCACACAGGCGCGCACAAACTGCACGAGTGCACGCCAGTGCATGCCGCGGTTGAACACGACGTTCCACTCAGACTCGGCGTGGCGCACAAAGATAATGCGCTTGACCGTGCGCTTCTGGCTTGGGTCAATGGCCGATGACGGTGAGGCGTCGTCCAGCACTGGAGCCACAAGCGGCTGCAGCTCTTCGTCTTGGTCTTCTGGACAAGGAGCCGGTAGCTGGCGCAGCCATTGCTTGTCGCTCGAGAAGAGCAGGTGGAGCACGCCGACGGCGAAGAGGCTGAGCTTGCGCCAGACGTTTTCGCCGGCCTCCACGAGCGCTTCCAGCAGCGTCGCGTTCGGGTCATTCTCGTGGCGCAGGCGGCGGTAACGCTGGTAGCGTGTCGCCGGCATGATCGCTCTCTTGTGTCTTTCTGGATCGCTGTTCTTGTATTGAAGCCGATCTGCTGCTGTTACCTTCGGGCGAACGAACGGACGGGGATGCGAACGCGTGGCCCGACGGACGAACGGACGGATCGCTTTCCAAGTATAGCGCACGACGACGGAAGGACGAAGTGGAACGAACGGGTGACGAGCGCGCGATCACCAGGAAGTCGCTCCGAGAGGATGGATATGCGGAAGTGTGTGGCGCGCTTGCTGGTGGAGCTCGTAGTTCACTGCGGGATGATGGCTCGTACGGCGAAGCCTCGTGCTCTCGTGTCCACACTTGGTGTGCGACAGCCACGCAGAACTGTGCAAGCGCGATCGCTCGGCTTCACAATCACTCACGTGCTTCGTTTTCCTTCAGATTAGACATTTGTATTGTAGTTTGTATGCTGTACTCGAATACACATTTTTTGGAAGCGAAAAGAAAGAACGCGAATGAGATTCCCTTTGATACTGCATATTTTCTCAGACGGAGGAATTGAGAACAAATGAAAAACCTACCACAATTTATATATAGTGTGTGTACTGTACAGAACCTGAATAGAAGTGTGATCTACTTTAGAAATGTACCCATCTCGCCAAATATGTACCCATCCGTTAGCAGCACACACGCAGCGAGGCAGCGGTAGATCATTGGCTTCGCACGCGCGCGGCAGACTCCAGAACTGCGGCCACGCGTAGTCGAGACAGTCGCTGATCGCGGCGACGAGTGCACCTGCATCGCCAGTGGAGCGTAACACGACTACAGCAGACGCGAGTGGCGGGATGTCGACCGTCCGCACGTTCTGCTGGGGCAGCAATCATGTCGGTGGCGTGTGTGCTGGCTTGTGAGCTTGGGTGAGTGAAGGAACAGCAGCACTGGGATAACCTTCGAACGACATTCAAAATCGCGAGAAAACCAGGATGCATGGCATTTCGTTGGCGTGGTTAGTGGATCTGTGTGTGAAGATCCGCATGACGATGTCTCTCGTCACATAGTCTGTCATCTCTCTCTAAATGTGAAGCCCATCGCATCCGTAGAATCTTCGTTCGGATCGATTCCAATGTAGGAACCGGGCGATCTCGAGGTGACCGTTTCGAGCAACGGTGTCCATCGCATCTCTCGTACAGTCTTCCGATCGATTCTTGTAAAGCCACTGAACCACGTCCAGATGTCCCTTGCCGACAGCAGAATCCATCACTTTCTCCTGCATCTTTCGCTCTGGTGATCGTGAAGCCACTTGACGACTTCCAGGTGGACGTTCCTAGAAGCGTGATCCATCGCCAGCTCCGTACATCCTTCGTGTCGGTTTTTGTGCAAGAGCTTCACGACGCCGCGGCAACCGTTCTCAGCAGCAGCCTCCATCGCACGTACAGTGTATCCTTCGCTTCAATTCCCGTGTAGCTATTTCGCAACTTCAAGATGGTCAGAAGTTGCAACCGAGTCCATTGCTTCTGGTTTGCATCCTTCAGTGTGATTATCGTGGAGCCACTTGGCAATCTCGAGATGCCCACTCGACGCCACCGAGTTCATCACTTGAGGTGTGCAGCCTTCTGTTCGGTTCTTGTGAAGCCACTGAACGGGTTCGGCACTCCTATGTTTGGCTGCTTTGTCCATCACTGTGGGGCAGTGTCCGTTCGGAACTTGCTCGTGAAGCCACTGCGCGATCTCGAGATGTCCACAACTTGCGGCTCAGCCGAGGCAACGGCCCATCTTGACCCAGTTGGCATGGTCGGCTTTCACGCGACACCAACGCACCGACATGAGGTCTCCATGTTCATCAGCAAATGTCACCCCGAATGGCCGCACGAGATCAAATCGCTCAGAATTCATTAGCATGAACTTTAGAACGTCTATGTCCCTGCTCGCACAGCCCTCACCGAAATCGCTCTCCCTCCGATGCTTGGTCGCTGCAGTGTGTCAAGAGCCAAGCTGCAGTCGGGAGGTGGGCGCCGCGGATTGCAGACGGAAATGTGGCGGAGGTGCGCCCGGTACCTTTTGGGATGGTCGTGCAGCCATTGCAGCGCAGTCACTTGGCCTGTCGATGCGGCAGCCACGGCGCTTGATCGTGGCGCCTTGCCAGCCACCGCAAGAGTCGCAGGTGTCCTGCTCTCTCCGCTTCAATCATTGACTGATACAGAAACACGCCTGGGCACACATCGCGGATCCACTCGACCATCTTGAGGTCGTCACTTTGAACGACGAGGACAAGCACCTGGCGACACTGGCATTTCCAGTAGTGTGGGTCAACACCACTCGACGCGCTACACGCCGCAAGACGAGCGACCATCAATGAATGTTTTGCGTTGTAGGCGCGCGGCAGACTCCAGAACCGCAGCAGCGCGTAGTCAAGACAGTCGCTGACTAGCGTCACCACGTACGACAGCGCGGTGGCACTTTGCGTTGCTTGCTTGCCTTCTGGTGGTCATTCAGGAGGAGGAGTCCAGACAAAAGTGCAACAATTGAAGGTTGATCGACTAGCTGTACTGTACAATCGCTGCTGCGCGTGCCATTGGCGTAAGAGCGATAGCGAAGGGCGAGCAAATTGGAGTCGAGTGTGAATTTGCGGCTGCAGCAACTGACGACCTGGCAAGATCAGTAGCAGCAGCATAGACATAGACACCCTTTTATGTCAATCGACGTGTGTTTTTGGTGCCAAAGTTGATGTTCAAAGGAGCGAAAGATCAGAAGCGGTGGGTGCCTCGCTCAGTTCTTTTTTGGTTTCATCTTGAGACTGCGCTTCATTCGCTCACGCGCCCGCTTTCAGCAACGCACCAAAGCAAGCAGCAAAAACAATGCAGCAGGAAAATATTGCAGCCGCTCCACCGCCACTTACGTCGGTGCTGGCGGTGCTTCGCCACTGGGAGGCCGGTGCGGAGGTTACAGAGCTCCCACCATATGTCGCCATGCTGATATCTAACTTCCTTGACCGCGGACTGCCGCAGATCTGGAGCCTTCCCCGCGCGTGTGAGGCCAACCTGCTCTCTCTGCTCCCCCGCCTTGCAGCGCGTGGCGTTGCGGCTGGCGTTGACCCGTACTACTGGCAGTGCCAATGCCGCCAAGGACTCGTCTTTGCTGTGAGGAACGACAATCTCGAGATGGTCGCGTGGCTGCACGACTTCTGTCCAAGTGTGCTGCCGTATCTCGCGATGGTTGAGGCAGCAAAGAACGGGAACCTGCGTCTACTGGAGTGGCTGGCGAGTCGACACCAGAACGCCCCGTGGCTGCCGCAAGTAATGGATGCTGCGGCGTCGACTGGTCAGCTGCCAGTGCTTCAATGGCTCCATGATCACCCGCAGAACGTGGGATGCACGATCGCTGCCTTTGCATCTGCAGTCCAAGGCGGTCATCTCAGCACAGTGAAGTGGCTCTGCGAACACTGTGGCGATCTAGCCAAGGCTTCGTATCATGACATTTCGGTGGCCATCCGCAGCGGCTACACCGAAGTGATCAAGTTCATTATTGAGCATCATCGGCATTGCCTCGTTTCGTTGGCCGAGGGAGTCAGGCTTGTGATTGAGAAAGGTGACCTCGAGTTGGTGCAGTGGCTCTTTTCTAGGGACGTAACACTCTCTTTCGGCATGAGACCAATCGACCACGCTGCCTCCAGTGGTCATATTTGTATTGTCCAGTGGCTCCACGAGCACCGCCCAGAAGAGGGCACGGAACTGGCGATAGAGGGCGCAGCAGCCATCGGCAGCCTAGAAATCGTCCAGTGGCTTCATGAGAACCGAACAGAAGGGTGCTCAGCCGATGCGATGAATAGAGCTGCTGAAGGCGGACACCTGGAAGTGATGCAGTGGCTCCAAGCGAATCGAACTGAGGGATGCACCTCAAAGGCGATGGACATGGCAGCGCGGAACGGCCAGCTTGAGGTCGTGAAGTGGTTACACGCGAACCGAACCGAAGGATGCACGTGGGCCGCCATGGATTATGCTGCGATCAACGGACACCTCGACGTCGTCAAGTGGCTTCACCAGAACCGAATCGAAGGGTGCTCGACCGAGGCGATGGATGGCGCCGCGTTTCGAGGCCATCTAGAGACTGTCCGGTGGCTGCACGAGAATCGGAGCGAAGGATGTACCATCCGAGCGATGGACCGAGCTGCTGTCAATGGCCACTTGGAAGTGGTCAGATTTCTCCACCAGAATCGAGCGGAAGGTTGCACGACGAGTGCCATGGACGATGCCGCGTGGAACGGCCGCCTCGACGTTGTCAGGTTTCTCCACGAAAATCGCATAGAGGGATGTACGGCGAGCGCGATGAACATTGCTGCAGCGTTTGGACATCTTGAGGTCGTCAAGTTTCTTCATGAGAACCGCACGGAAGGATGCACGACGGACGCGTTGGGTCTTGCTGCGCTCAACGGACACTTTGAGGTTGCTCTCTTCCTGCATGCAAACCGCAGAGAAGGCTGCACAAGAAACTGTGTTGGTGACGTCGAGACTTGCGTGAACAACCTGGAAATGGTGCAGTGGCTGCACGCCAACTACTCTGGCGCTCTGAATCTGGGCTTCATGGTGTCGCAGCAAGAGTCGATGGGCGCGGTGTTCCGCCACATACTCCTGCGTGCGCCAGCCGTATGAAGGGCGACTCTGTTGAGCCACACTCGAGCAGTTATGTATACTAAATAGTTGGTGGCAAAAGCCAATTACTAAGTTCGATGCACCCGCAATGTGGCCGCACCTAATGAGGTGAACCCAACCAGCTGACCGGTGTCCGTGAAAGGACAGTTTGGATTTTTGCCCATCGTCATCCCCAGATCAATGCAACAGGACGCAATCGCCACTGACACCAGCGCAATAGCTGTTGAAGCTGAGCCATTGGTGTCACTTCCACTGCTCGCGGCGGTCGCAGAAGTCCTGCGCCACAGGGAAGCAGGCGCGTTGCCGCACGTCGTCGTGGCACACGAACCGCACTGAACGCTTTCCCTGTCCTAGCCAAATGTACGAGGTCAACACATGCATCAGGAACCTGGAGATGCTGCAGTGGCTGCGTGAGAACCATCGTGTCGTCTTGAACGCCAATCAAGTGGTATTAAACAATTCCTTTATAGCGGTAGTGTTCGCCTAGATCTTCAATCCAGCGCCAGTCTTCTAAGCGAGTCAACAAGCCGTAACCCACTTTCCAGCTTTTGCCTATCCATCCGACAAGATGCAGGTCTACCAATCCAATGTGCTGGTTGTGCTTTGGTTGCCTTCGCAAAGGGGTTCGCATCGTCCGAAGAAGGGCTACTGTTCAATAATCGATGGGTAGTACTCGTATCCCAAGCAGCTGCTGCACTCTCCGTGCGACCTCACACCTACTTCTCAGTTTTCATCCCACCCCACCTGGTGCTCGACGGCAATCCCACACTGCATTTTTCTGTATCAGAGAAGAAAGAAGAGCGTCCAGCGCTGCACATTCCAGAGAGAAAGGTTGGCCCTGCTGAAGTACACCTAGAGCTGCGAAGAGAGCAGATAATTGAGAAGAAGCACTGTATAGACGCAATCATGAATGACCCTCGACTTGACAGGGAGACACTCAGACCGCATCTGGTGGAGAACGCTGAAAACGTGCACCACTCGTTGCCAGCGTTCAAGCTCGTGCACTCAAAACCGGAACTACCAAAGACGAAGCTGCGCTCTTTTCACTGTCCTCGTGACAAGTTCAAGATCAACGGGCGACTCGAACGTATGGATGGAATCATGGCTTCGCTTTCTTGTTTAGGTGCGGCTTTAAATCGTCGGCTTGGGTAATATATGCAAATAGGTTCATTTCAAAATTCATCCGTTCGACGCAGCACACAGGAGGACCAAAGCGGATCAGGATGCAGTGCCAGGCGGAGAAAGACGTTGCTACAAGAACATTAACAGTAGCCGCAAGGAGTTCAGCGCAGCCACACATGCCCCTGCCACTCACTTCCGTGCTCGTGGTGCTTCGACGATCCACGGGCACAGGCGCACAAGTTGGTGCGCTGCCGCATGTCGTCGCGGCGATCAGCGACTGGCTCGACCACGGCCTGCTGCAGTTCTGGAGTCTGCCGCGCGCGTGTGAAGCCAA
>JAADWP010000545.1:0-20129 GCA_023336215.1 Globisporangium iwayamae
AGTGGAGGAAGGCGCTAGCCATTTCTACACACGCTGGCCCCCGATCCAAAGCCTGCGCAGTTAATGAAGTGACTTTATGCTCAGCTTTTCAAGATGAGGATGAGGAGAGGGAGCTTCCTGCAAACGCTTTTGTGGGCATTCAGAACGAAGCGCTATTCTTTTCCCTTTCTTGACTTTCACAAAATATGCCATACAAATACTGGTATGTTCGCGACATAAGCTCGAATTTCCGCGTTGTATTGTTTTGTGTATGGCATACAACGAGCAAGAGAAGAAGGGAATGAATTCTAAGTTGCCTGTTTGACACACACTCATTGTCAAATGAATGAGTGGTGGTCGTTTCGTTGTTAATCTTTGCTGCAAAGACTATTTCGACAGATCCGTCGCAGATTTTAGCTTTATCGACAACCGTTTGCCCAAGATGACTGCACACGCAGTTCCTCGAAATCTCCCTTTGTCGTATATCAACACGCCCTCGCTGGCTTCCAGAAGCGAATTAACCGCAGATACTCTTATATCACCTCCTCGATCGAGCTCCGTACGATCCAGCCACGCTGTGCAGCAAACTCGGTGTAACGATCGCTGCGCTTATCGAGATTATTAGAATTGGCTGCCTTTTCAGGATGTAGCGCTGCTATGGGATCAGTACGCTCACAAATGCCAGTTTGCTCGACAGCGGCAGCATTTTGTGGTGAACCTCCTCATGATAAACTCCATTGAACCGTCCGATGTCGGCAGCAAGATTCACATCTCTGTAGATTCGGTTTGTCGTCAACTTGAGCATTTTGTTGACCTGCTGCACGGTGTAGTGAGGCTCCAATGAGTCGTTGGAAGTCAGAGGCTAGCCAGTGATCCACAACTCGCACAGTCCAGGGCTTCGCCTCGGAAACGCTAGGATCGCACCAATCGCTGCTGGACGTATCATTCAGGCTGAGTACCAGCAAGCGGCCTATCAGCTCTCCTCGAATCATGTAAACAGCATCTCGAGCTCAGGTGTTGCAAGCCGCACGTGACTCTTGTCCAGGCTCTCGAGGCGAAGGCAGCGTCCCAGAATTTCATCTTGAGTCAGATAGTGACCCTCAAATCCACAGAATTGACGGACAGACTTCACCAAAATGACCAACGACCGACTTTCTTGCAGAAACCACTTTGCTGTGAAGATATGCGCGCTTCGGCTTGCTGCTCTCCACAGGAATCAGAGACCTTGGCTGCGAGCGATGAAGTGAAGAGCGACATTCTAGTCTGGAGTAAGTACATGTCTGATGAATGCAGTGCGATAGCCACCGAGGGGGCACTGGACCCCTTGCTTGACCTTGTGTCGACATTCTTTCTCCCTGATTCGCAGGCCGTGCTATTCAGCTTACGGAATAAGCGTGTGATCAGCCGAGGCCCAGCGGGGTCCACCCATCAACGAAGAAATCTAAAGTGCTATTTTCCTCGAACTCGCACAACTATCCATTCGCTCCACCATTGAGCTCGCTGCTGATCCTGATCCTGATCCTGACATGTTGTGATGACGCTGACCGTTTTGGTCAATCATTTGTATCCATCCGAAACGATCGTTTTCTCATCGGAAAGGTCGCGCTCGACTCAAACCAGAGAGCAGCACACGCTTTCAGCTCGACAGAAGACAAGGGCCGAGCACGAGTTGGCAGCACACTGCTCGTCCGTGAATTACACATACGCTGTGTTGCAGTCGCTACGCTGCCATTTTAGAATCAGCGGCAGTGTGAGCATCCCGCCGGCATCCCCAAGCGGAGGCCTCTCTGTGTGTCCGTGATGAAGGTCGAGAACGCAGACGCCCAAGATATCCAAACGTACGCTCGATACACTAACCAGGCGGCGAAAGATGATAGAGGCAGCGCCGAAGTCCAAGCTAATGAAGCGCAGTCTATCCCACTCGAAGACGTCTATGCCACGTTGCTTCATGACAAGGAGATGAAACGCGTGCTGCTCGACATTCTCTACTCCATGGTCTACTTCTCGCTCTTTGTCGCGATGCTTTTTTCGCACATCCCGGCGTCCAACATGCTCTACGAGCTGGGCTACTCGGTCTCCTCGACGCTCGCGAGCTCCGGCTCCGACACGGTCACCAGCGACTCCACCACTAAGTTCGCCAACATCCAGACCATTGGCGATACGTTCGACTGGCTCACCGACACCTTCGTGCCCAGCGTGTTTGTGACCGAGGACTACAACGGCAACCTACTGAAGAAGGACACGTGGGGCCGCGTAGCAATGTTCAACAAGGTGCTCGGTGCTGTGATCTTCGAGGCCGAGAAAGCCGTGAGCCACCCGTGCCAGGCAGAGCAGTACCTTCTAGATCTCTACCCAAACTGCTACGACCCGAAGAATGTCGTTATTGACACTAAACTCATCAGCTTTGACACGAACGCGACCGAGGCGACCGACTTGATCAGCAAGCTCAAGGCCAACGGCACCTGGCTCGACCTCTCCACGCAGAGCCTTACTATCACCATTGTGACGTACAATGGCGAGATCCAGGCGTACACGGTGACAGAGCTCACACTCGAGTTCCACCAGGGTGGGTACGTTGAACCTTCGTCGTCCACGACGCCAGCGATCGCGGACCCATACAAGAATTCCAGTATTCTTGTACTCGATGTGTTCGTGGGACTTTGCTGGCTCGCTGCCATGGTGGAGTACGTGATCACATCGTTTTGCCAGCTTCGCGAGGTTCGAGCTTGGTATCGCCGCACCTCAGTGGACCGGACGACTTCGAGATCTGGGATCTTTGAGCTTTTACGTGCTCAGCATGAGCTCATCTCAGTGGTGCTGTTCAACTTCTCGATCAAGTACCTCGTGCAATTCCCCGTGGCGTTCTTCTACGTGCCGTGGTACCTCATCGTGTCGCTCATGACTGCGAAAGAGTTCCGCGACAACCTCGCTCGCCTCGTGGTCACGGGCAAGAAGTTCAACGTGAACTCGGCCGAGCGTAACGGACTCATTGCTGTGACCAACTCGCTCAAGAATGTCGCGAGCTGGACGATCTTGCTGCGTGCCATAGCAGTGCTGGCAGTCATTTTCCTGGGTCTGCGAATCCTGAAAAGCTTCCACGCGCATCCACACCTTGGAGTGCTGACGCGCACGATCGCGAGTGCGCTGCGCCAGTTCCGCTGGGTGTTCGTCGTGTTTATCATCGTCATCCTCACGTTCTCCGTCTCGGGCACCGTGCTCTTCGGTGACCGCGTCGAGAGTTTCTCGTCCATGGGGAACTCACTGGAGACGTGTGTCAATATGCTCTTTGGAAGCTTTGACTACTCGACGATCCAGAACGTGTACCGTCCGGCGTCGATGCTCTTCTACTGGGCGTACATGATCATCGTGAGCCTCGTGCTGCTTAACATGATGCTTGCGATCGTCGTAGACGCGTACGCGGAAGTGAGCTCCGAGAAGAATCGCGTAGCGAAGAACACGTCGACGACCCGCGTGTTCAAGAACATCGTCTCGGACCTCCTTCAGAACCCGCTCAGTACGATGTCCAGGAGTGAGAGAAGTAATGGTGTCCAGGCTCGTCAAAGTTACTGGGCCACATTGATTCGCGGCAAGGCTGGGTCGCGAACGGAGACAACCGGCGATATCCTGGCTCAGTATCGAGTTTTGAGCGCGGACAAAGTGATCTCACGAGGGAAAATCAAGCCTCATCTACTGCTGAAGTTGCTCGAAAGCCTCTGCACTAGTCAGTCTGGCGGAAGAAAGCCAGAAGCTACGCTCAAGAAGCCGAGAAGCAGCAACTTGACCGTGAAGACACTGCAAGACTGGTTCTCCGGCGCCCAGCTACCGGTCTCAGTCGCGAACAAGACGATGAGCTTTATCCGAGAGGGAATGGGCAAGGCATCGATGCCTCAAGCTGATATCCAAGACACCATCAAGCTACCTAAACGATGGAACAAAGCTAAAAGCACCCGCGTGGCGATGGAAGCCTCATCCATCTCGGATCTCTCGAGCACCGGTTCAGAGGACGTCAGACCGCGAAAAGAGACTGCAGCGTCATCACACCTGCCAGACGGAGGTATCGCGGGAATATCTGAAGCAGAGGCTGGTAACGATACCGACGACGATGTGCAGTCACAAATCGCATTGCTGCTCAAGCAAATGGGCGACATGCAGCGGAAAATGGATCTCTTGTTGAGCAAGAAGTCGGAGGCGTAACAAATAACTGATCCAATAAAGCTATCGCGGTTTGGACATTATCCTTGAGTGGCAACCTCTTCAGTCGTCTTCACTATGCCTCTCGTGGTCTAGTTCGTCCATCATGTACTTGGATCGCGCGTCCAATAAGCTCTTGAAGCGCGAGTAGAGTCTTGAAATCCGCTTCTTCTCTGCCTGTTCCGGCTCGAGGAACGCTGATACGAGCGAGTGCGGGTGCACCTGGGCCGCTGCTGTTAGTGAGCCTGGGGTAGGTTGCCTTACTGAGGGGGTACTCTGGTTGCTACTCCCAGGTTTCACATGACTCTGGTGGACTAGTATCGCTCCATGATGTAATAGCTCCGGAGCTGACACAGTGAGGTTGGCGCTCTTGTTCGCTGGGTTTGCAACGATCGAGGCCCGGAACGCGGCCTTCTTGAGCTGTTGCCTCAGAGATTGCTTCCGCACTTTCGAGTCGTGGAGTTTCTGCTGCTGGTGGATCGCGCTCGCAATGAACACGTGTACTTTCTCAATGTGCAGGATCGCTTGGCCCTCTGCCTGAATGCGCACAAAGCGTCCTCGTGAGTTGGGTGGCGCATGCCACACGATGGGTGGTGCTGTCTTCTCCCCTACACAGTGGGAGCTCACACAGCCGGCGAGAATGTCGTCCAGGTCACGACCCACGCCAGTCTTCATCGAGACGCTGATGTGCAAAGGAAATATACCCAGGTGCCGCAGCTGTGGGTGCATCGGCCGCAACAGCGTCTTTCGCTGGACGCCAGTTCTGCCATCTGCTGCTGCGCCACCTGAAGTAGTGCCGTTCCCATTATAAAGGTGGCTGATCTCGTCGCGCAGCCAGATCTTGACCGAGTGGATCACGTGGTAGTTCGCCAAGTCAACTTCCCACCACGGCTGGAGCTCCTCTCTCGTGTGCGCGCACCGGATTGCGTCCGGTTGGACAGCATTTCTTGCGTCCATGCTAAAGATCGTCGACGACTGCCTTGCGCGCTTGTTCAATGCGACGTCCTCGAGATGGCCCTCGTCCTGTGGTGGTTGCTGGGACCACGTGTGCATGATCGAGTTATAGATCATGAGTCCGATCTCGTCCAGTGGCTGCTCTTGCTGCTTCAGGCCAGCTGCTGCTGTGTTCTTCAGAGGCTCGCTCTCGAAAGCCTGTAGAGACCGCTCGTCTTCGTGCAGCAGGATCTCTTGGCACATGAGACAGACTTGGGCTTTCGCGTACAGCGCCGATGCGGCGTAGAACTTCTTGGAGTCCTGGATGATCATTCCCCACTTCCTTCGGAGATCAAAGATGCGCTTCATGAGGACGACACCGGCCAGGTGATTGCGCATATACCGCCGCTCGCAGAGAGCGCACTGACCGCGTGTGGGGGCCCACATCTGCGTCTTGTGGCAGAGGGGATGCTCGTCATGCGTTGTTGTTGTACTTGACTTGTCCTTTTTCATAGAGAGGTACGATGGTGAGGACGATGGCCGAACTTTCAGGCGTTCGTACTGGTCGAGGGCAGAGAACCGCATTCTACCCCCAGTGTCCACGGTATCCTCATCTGCGATCGCCATCGGCACTGCGTTGCGTCGTTTCCCTGGTGAGTGGCTCAGCTGATTCGGTTCACCACTGTCACTTGATATGCCGGCGCCGTAGGACAGCGAACTTGCACTCTCGAAGTGAAGCGTCTTGCCGCCGACCGTCATCTTGACCCACCCAGTGTCTTGCTGCGGGTTCGCGTGTGAAGTGCCCTTGGCTGGTAGCTGAGCGCTCGATGGCCGTTTTTTCAGAGCAGTGGCGTCGATTTGAGCAACAGAAGAGAATGCTGACGACTTGGCCTTGAACGATTTCACTGCTTCAGCGCTCTCAATTTCCAGCTCATCGCTGTGATTCGAACCACGAAGTTCACCAAATCTGCTCTGAGTTGGGCTTGAGCACCTTGGAGATCCTGGCAATTCTCCCGAATCCACCATCCCAGCCACGGTGTCGCGCACTTCAGCTGGTCGATCACACCTCGTCATCCTGTTTCCCTTGCGATCCTCACTACCAGTGTCCACAGTTCCAAACCGAGACGTCTCAGAGGTGCAGATGCTCTCCCCATTTGCTGCTCTCTCGATTGCCTTGTTGACACTTGCCTCCATAGTCTGGAGGAACTCGGTTATCGCACCTTGGTTCGCTTCGTAGAGCTCATCTTCAAAGTCTTGATCTCGAGTCAGACTTCGCTCAGCTTCACGGCCACCATAGCCGACGACGTTGTTGTCCAGATCTAGCGTGAGTTCTCGCATCCGCAGCAGTTCGTCTTTGGCTTCCTTGCTCAGTTCTTCAACCCCAGCCCAGGAAGCACCGCATTTCTGTTGGCAGGCGCTCAGCAGTGCTTTCTTCTCATCCATTGAGTCGTTCAGGTGGCCTTGGTGCACGAGCTGCAGCTCCTGTGCTATCCGCGTGAAGAAGGTGTCATGGCGATGAGAATACGATGGTAGTGGCGCAAGCCGAAGCCTCAAAGTCGCTTCGGAGAAGTGTACAGCGATGTCTACAGCAAAACAACGTTAATGAATTGTAAGACAGATATCGTAGAAGAGCTACTGAGCAAATCTTCAGCCTGACCTGGGTTGAAATCCAGCTGGAACACGGTCTGCTCGCAGTTGTAGTAGACAGTCTTCCATCGCGTCTCGTAGGTCTTGAGTAGCCAGAGTAGCTGCCTTGTGGACCTAAACAACCAAGTCAAAGATCTGGATATCAGGTGCTAGTAACCTGTGGA
The DNA here is from genome assembly GCA_023336215.1 of Globisporangium iwayamae. Taxonomy (NCBI): domain Eukaryota; phylum Oomycota; class Peronosporomycetes; order Pythiales; family Pythiaceae; genus Globisporangium; species Globisporangium iwayamae. The sequence continues at coordinate 6,915 of JAADWP010000545.1, forward strand.
GAGCTTCTCGATTGGGTACATACTCGTTCTCTGGAAGTTCTGGGAGTTGTTCAGCAGCGGTTCGAGCTAAAGTGTGCGCATGCCTGGCGTAAGCGGACACCGCGCGGCCAAGGCGCTCGGTCGACTCGTCCATTAGGATCAACTAAAGGTAGAGAGTACGAACGGCGTCAGACGGATGCAGCCCCAGTAGTCATAGAGATCGGCAATCACACACACCGTACAAAGTAGACTCTGGTCGAAACGCGGTGGAGCGCGCACATCTTGCCTAGGACCTGCGCTTTGACGGCGATGTCACTCAGGAACTTGAGGACCGAGCCCAGCAACTGCTGTGGGTCGCTCGAGTTTGAAAGCTGGCTCAGCGCATTCTTCGTAGTATGTGACGCGTGCTTGAACAACTGCTCGGCGTCCAGCCAGGAACTCTCGGCGATTTGCATCAGGTTGCTGTTTTGAAGCCTTACCGCCTGCTCCACTTGGGCTTCCGCGTATAGTGCATGCATCTGAGCCATCGCTACCAGAGTGAGCGCCAGGTCAATGATGAGCGTGTACTGAATGCGCTGCTCGCGTCCGATCAGCTGGTCCGAGCTCAGGGTCATCGAGCTAAAGCCGTAGAACAGCGGCGGGAACACGGCGAGCTGCTCTATCACCACTTGAGCCGACTCGTCTTGTAAGCGCTGCTGGTGGTACTCGTGGTGGGCTGTGTTTGAGAATTGCCTGAGTGCAAGCAGGTACGGGAGGTACTTGGTAAGCAGCTCTAGCACTTGTGTGTACGTTGAGGCGCTCCGACGCGTTTGGTGGATCAGCGGGGTCTCTGTGAGCTTCAGTCGGATCTACAATGCGGGTATTGAAGCAGCGCAAAGTAATTCTACGATGTCAGTAAGAGTCTACCACCATGAGTCCAGAGCTCTAGGCTTCACGGACCTCGGTTCGGAGCTCGGCAAACCCGTTCGAGCCAAAGTACAGGAGACTGAGCTTGAGCTAGTCACGGAATAGAGAAAGCAAGCGTGAGAGATGAGTTTGCATGTTTTCAGTGATTGATTGCGAATGCTTCTCACACACCTCAGACTGGAGCTCGCCATCAGAGAGCAGGCGGAAGAGCGGCAGGCGACCGCACCACAGGCGGTGGTGCAGCCATTTCGTGGACACCATGCGCGAGTCTTGAGAGTCAGAGCGACTGCTTTCAGGTCAGCAGCACTGCAACCTCAATACGTTCAACGGCGCGACGATGGACGACCAACTTTGCTTGCTCTCGCCATCTTTAGATAGGACGAAATGCCGCAAGCAAGTTCTTTCTTGAGACTGGTGCAACGTCTGCCTGGGCTAATTTTGATGCGCAGCGAGTGTGAAACCTGAACATGAACGCCAAAGCACTTCAACTGACGATTCGATTGGTCGTCACGGGGTTACTAGAAGCGCAGGGCCATGCTGCTTCATTCAATTAGGATACTTCGTTCGTGTGTGTGTCTGTGTGTGTGTGAAACTCACTAGGGTCGTCAGCTCACCATATAGAGGTGGCGTCAGTCGTGCAGCCCTTGCTTTGATTATCATGAAGCCAACGAACGATGTCAAAGTCGCCGCCCGATGCAGCCTTCTCCATGGTGAAATGCGTGCAGCTCTCTGTCTAGTTCTCGTGAAGCCATTGCACCATCGCCAAGTGGTGGTTCGTCGCGGTGCCATCCATTGCGCGAGGACTGAAGGCTGCTTCGGAGAAATTCGCGAAGCCACTGGACGACTTCCAGGTAGCCGGCCATTGGCCGCCGGTGAGTCTATTTCGTCTTGCGAGCACGCGACTGAGTTGTTCTCATACAGTCACCGGCAGATTCCCAATCGACCGTGGGAGACAGCAGCGCTCAACAAGAAGCTTGTACATCCCACGATGCTGTGCTTGTGCATCCACTGGAGCAAGTTGACTCGATCATGTTCGACAACATAGTTATAGGTACAAAAGATTGTCATTTGGCACAGCGGACTCGAAGTGCTGAACTCAGCCAACTCCTTGTAGCAGCGGTTGTACACGAACCGCGCAGTCTCGATGCGTCCATACTTGATCGCAGCGCGAACCGTCTTCCGGTGTAAGTCGTTGGATTGGTCCAACAACCACTGCATGACTGCAAAGTAGTCTCACTTCGCGACGGTGCTCATCACGTAGTATGGACACTTGAGATCCGAGTTGCGCGCCAGCCACTGCAGCGCAACAAAGTGTCCGTTCATCGCCGCCTGTGCGTTATAGGTGTCGACCTACCTCATGTTGCTGTGGTTGGCGGCGATCCCCTCCGTCACGTGTACTTTGCTCAGGCGTGCAGCCGCATCCATCACATTGAGCGGCAATCCATCTGACCAGTAGTCGCGCACGAGGCACTGGGTGACGTCCAGATCGTCCTCTCGCTTGACGGCGCTCGCGATCGCTCTGCTGCAAATTCGTCTCCCGGCATTCGTTGGGAAGTCGAACCGCGCCCATTCCCTAATTTAAGGCCATTACCGGTATTTTGGTGGCAAACTCTTCGTAGCACTCTTGTTCGTTCGATCGAACGATTCAGCGCCGCGTCCAGCAGGAAAAGCGCCAACGTCAGAAAGCAAGAAGCGCGCAGGCAGGCGGCCTCTTCTTCTTCTCTCTCTTTCTCTCTACGTCCGCGTCCCCTCCCTCTCTCCCCAGAGGACTGCGGCTCCGTCAAGCTGGGTGCGTGCGTCTCAGCCGAAGCAGCGCACATCCCAACTCGCGATCACCGCAGGTCTCGTAGAGCTCGCGAAGGATCAGCACGAGAAGCGACGGTCGAAGCAGAAGACCGCCTCGTGGCGCGCATGACGACCTTCTCCTCGCCGCTCACGCGCAGCGCGCTGCGCAAAATGTCAGCGGACGCGCAGCACCAGCCGGTGGTGGCGACTGTGACTGTGTCGGACGATGAGACAGCGGACGAGGTCCTGAAGAGAAGCGGAGCGAGTGAGGCCAGCAGCAGCAGCAAAGGCGCGAGTGTTCACAAGCGACCGAGCAACGAGCGCGAGCGGCTCATCCAGGTGGGTTAGCAGCGTTTGTAAAACCCAAGTGCGTATAGCTGATGGTGGTATGTATCTGTGTCTACCTATGCATGATGAAGGAGTACACAGCATTCCAGAACGGCCTCACGTCCGCGAAGAGGCGTCGCGCGAGTCGCAAGCTGCCCGTGTCACCTCCAGGTGCTGTTAACAGCCCGAGCAAGACTGAGAGTCTGCGCTCGTCCGCTGTGTCTGACGAGGGGTCAGCATCTGCGAAAGAAGCGGAGAACGTGTCCCCAATTTCCTCTACAGTGATAGCCAAGCAAGCAGAAGATGCGCAGACACCTGTTGTTTCCAAGAGTGCAGCCAGCAGAGCTAATGAGAAGCTCACAAGCGCGCCAGTTACGACCTCGGTGACGTCAGCATCAGCAGCTGCTGCGTCTGTGGCTGTGGCGACGCTGACGAACGAGGAGAAACACATGGACGGCGCACCGGAGGGCGAACTCTTCCTCGTGAATGTGCTCTCGCGTGAGGAGATCCAGCCGTCAGCAGATGTGGCGAAGGAGGCACAGGAGCTGGCAGCGCTGCTGGATGTTCGAGCGCAGCAGAGTGGTGATGGTGAGTCCACAGATGCAGTGGTCGAGAGCGACGTATCGTGGGGGAAAGAGTACTACGCAGTGGACTCGGTGCGCAGATTTGCGATCCACCATCCTGAGCAGCTCAAGGAACATATGTACGTTATCCCGTGTTACTTCTCTACAATGAAGGACTGTTATACTGATACTCGGTGATATGTCACTACAGTGAGAGGGCTTTGCCGCTGCTGGTGTGTCCAGCGGTGTCCAGTCTACGGTCTGCGATGACGCGGAACGCTCTGTTGTGCATCCAGGATGTCATCCTGTGTCTCCAGGAAGACGCGTCCAATTCGTTTGGTAAGGCTCACTGTATGCATCTCTATCTATGAGGAGTTCATCTTTATTGCTATACTCACTCCTCCTGCACATGTTGTTCGCACAGATGCGTTCATCCCGCTGCTGCTGAACCGAGCCTCTAGCGAGAAGGCATTCATCCGCGACCTGGCTCAAGAGGTGAGCGACGGTTCCATCACTTACCCTCTCTCGGATGATCACTGGCCTAAGGTGTGGTACTGTTTTGAATGGCTATTAGGTTCTCGATACGGCTGTGAAGACGTGTGCGAACGAAGCACTGCTTCTCAATCTGCTCCGACTGAGTGTGAACGAAAAGAACCCACAGACAGTCAACGTGGTACGTCATCCGCTTACTGATGAGTTGAATGGCGAAAATGAAGGATTGCTAACGTGTGCTTTGTGTCGCAGATCGGTTTGTACGTGAACAAGTGCATCACACGCATGGACAGCGCCATCTACCAGACGTTCGTGCTGGAGAAGCATGAGTCGTTCATCGAAGAGATGACGGCGCTGCTCAACTGCAGGGTCGTCGAGTGCAAGGTCGTGACGCGAAAGAGTCTCCAACACACGCGGAAAGTCATTGGGGTGCGTTGCCAGCCAAGCCTTGAGTTCCTGGTATCAAAGCCACTTCCTGATTAACTGACTGACTCCGTATCTAACGTTATCGTGTACTGTGTTTCTAGGAATCCAAGTTCGTGGCGCTGGTGAAGAGCAAACTGAGCGGGAGCGCACAGTTCGACGTCCTCAAGGCGTCAGAGGTCAAGTCCGCAGCCAAGAAGCCGGCGGTGACCAAGCAGCTGAGCATGCGCGAGCGCATGATGCAGATACGCAAGCAGCAAATGGGGAAGCCGCACCAGTCTGCGGGCGACTTCGACGTCGTGGTTGTGGCACCGGCGCCACCTCCGCCTGCGCACCATCGATCATCATCGTCGACGTCTTCGTGACTTCGTGTTCATAATCAAACCCACCTGACCTCCCTCTATGATTATCAAAAGAGTAACCTCGTCGGTATAGTTTTGCAAGTTCTTTCAACTCTGTGGTGTTATTCTAGAAAACCCCCAAATGCAACCGATCGCGTCGACTCGAACTTGGAACGGTCAAGCAGTTCCCATTTGCGTCCTTTCGAGTCCACGTGACCATTTGCTCAGGTCAGTCTGGTCACCTCAGTCAGTCGGCTAAACAGCTCTCTCCAGCTAGCCAGCCAGCCAACCAGCAGCGCACACAAACAGACGCGATGCCGAAGCCCAAGACGCCGGAGAAGCAGCACATGAGCTTCATGACGCGCAAATTTCGCGATAGGGGCGGCGGGGTCGCCGATCCGCTACTGGCGGACCTGTGGAACGCCTTCGACCCGCACTCACGCTTCATCAAGTCGTGGCACATAGCGCTCTTCTGCTGCTTGCTTTACGAGGCGTTCCTGCTGCCGTACGCCATCACGTTCCTGCCATCGGAATCTTCGGGCGTGAGCACGGGAGGTGGACTGGCAAAGTTACCGGAGTTCCAGCTCTTCTACGCGATCGAGCTGCTCTTCTGCGCCGACTTCTACGTGCAGCTCAACACGGGCTACTACCAGGATGGTAACGTCCACCGCGACACGCACAATGCGCGCATGAAGTACATCAAGACGTTTGGGTTCGTGCTGGACGTGCTTGCCATTGTACCGATGTCGCTGATGCGTATTGAACTCCCACCGTTGAGCCACATCGCCTGGCTCGAGGTGCACAAGGTCCTGCGCATGTGGCGCATTCCAAAGTACTTCTCCAGCCTCGAAGACGTCTTCTCCAAGAATTTCGTAATCCTCAAGCTGTCCAAGGTGCTCATCGTCACGGCCTTCATCGCTCACCTGGTCGCTTGTACTCGGTTTATGTTCGGCTGGGACACGGCCGACAGCGCCTTTAATTGGCTTCCCCGCGCGTCGTTCAAGCAGGAAACTCTGCACTCTAAGTATGTCATCTCGCTTTTTTGGAGCCTGGGGCTGCTCACGGGCGTCTACGAGGGCGAGCTGCCGTCCCGGAATCAAGAGTTCATCTTCACAGTCCTCGTGACGCTGACGGGCTTTGCGCTCTTCACGTATCTGTGTGCGGCTTTGTTCGTGCTGTCCAAGAGCGAGAGCAGTCAGACCGTCGTCGCCGAAGCGCGCATCAATCAGCTCAGGCACCTGTTATCGTTCCATCATGTGCCAGAAGTCCTACAGTCTCAGGTTGTGGAGTTCATCAAGCGCCACTACACGGATGCCGAGTCGAACGATCGCGAAGTGGTCAAGCTCCTGTGTCCATCCATCTCGAAGGACATCCAGGTAGAGCTGCTCAAGGGCATGATGGCCAAGATCCCGCTCTTCAAGGACTGTAACGACCAATTCATCGTCGCGCTCACGAGTCTGCTCGAGATCATCTCCTTGCCGGCGCACTATACGCTCTTCAGCGTGGGCGACGCCGGCGACTGCATGTATGTGGTCAACTCGGGTGTGCTCAACATCATGGTGAACGGCAAACGCGTTCGCGAGCTTCGTCAGGGAAGCTTCTTTGGTGAGGTTTCGGTGTTCTCCAAGCGCCCGAGATCAGCGACCGTGGTCACAACGTCGTACTGTACGCTCTACCGCCTCTCGCGATTCCACACGGAGCGCGTGCTCGAGGGCTACCCGCACTACGCGATCCTCATCGGGAAGACTGTCGACGAGATCGTGAACCAACGCCAGAACGCCACGGCGACGGGCGAGAAGCCCACAGGTGACGAGTTCATGCTCACGACGCTCTACCAGCTGTCCACCGAGACCCCGAACCACCGCAACAGACTCAAGAAGAAGAGATCTGTGAACGACACCCTTCACTTTCGCACCAAGAAGCCTACGCTGGGCCGCAGCAAGTCGTTGCAGAACGTCTCTAGGGCCAGACACGGCGCGTTCAGCATGAACGGGCGATCGCAGAACGAGAGGGAAGAACCACTCAACATGTCGCCGATCATCCTGCCCAAGATCTCACCCAAGAAATGCCTGCAGCTCACGCACAGCAAGTCCGCGTTCGCGCACCACATGCCGAGCGGCATGTCGTTGCTCGCGAGACAAGACCGAGTCTTGGAAAGCGCTGGTGGACCTGAACCACAGGACGCGATCCAGGGCTTCTACGACAACCTTTCCACTCGCATGCTGCTCCAGCAAGAGCGTGAGGGACGTGCTGCGAAGGCGCTCTGGTCTAAGCTGCTGCTGCCCAAGGCGATTGATGCGGCTTCGCCAAGACGGGAGATTTGGCTACTGGGCCTGCAGCTACACCTGCTGTTCAACTGGGCCTTCATCCCACTGCTACTCTGTTTTCCGCTTATGAACTGCTCGGTCGCATTGCTCGGCACGCTCCACGCGCTCGCAGATCTCGTGCTGATAGCGGACCTGTACCTGAACTGCCACCTCACGTACATGAATGCGGATCATGAGAAGGTGACGCACCCCACAAAGATTGCAGTGCACTACCTGCACGGAACGTCGTTCCTCGCCGACTTGTTCTGCCTGCTGCCGTACGACATGCTGCTCTTCTGGGTGCCACTGCCCAACTCGGCGTGGCTGCGCGTCCCCAGACTGGCTCGCATCTGGCGTGTCCACGGCCACTTCCGTGAGTGGGAGCTCAACTTCCGCGTGTACAACCAGGCGAAGCTCGTGATCTCGATCGTGACGTTCTTGTTGTTTGTGCACCTCGTGACGTGTCTGCACTTTGGGCTCACGCAGCGTGAGGGCTTCAGCGCTAGTTCAAATGGGTGGATGCCGTCCGACGACCTCGACGTGCGGCAAGTGAAGCTCGACTCGGGAGCTTTTGTGTACCTGGACCTAAGGAATCGAACTTACAGTGAGAGTCAACTCGTCGGGATCCTCAGCATGCAGTACACACGGTCGCTCTTCCTGGCGACAACGATCCTTACCGCACGAGGGACAAGCATGGAACCCGCACGCGACTTGCAGTACGAAGTTGCGCTCGTGATCATGCTCTGCGGCCTGGCCTGGGCGGCGTACTTGATCGACACTGTGCAGAAGCGCTTTACGGCCTCGGCGCTCGAGCAAAAGGAGTTTCTGATCACACGCACGCGTATCCAGAAGTTCCTGCGCTGTCAGAATGCACCACTCGAAGTGCACCACCGCGTGAGCGCGTTTCTGGACTTTTGGTGGTCGTCGCATCGAGGCGCCATCGTTAGTGAGCTGCTGAACGAACTCCCCGAGACGATCAAGCGTCAGGTGTTGCGCAGCATGTGCAAGCCAGCATTGCAGACCATCTCGCTCATGCATGGGGTGTGTACCGTGCTGGATGAGCTCGAGCAAGTCTTTGTTGATAACGTCAAGTTCATCCTGTACGGCCAGGGCGAGACGATCTACCGCCAGGGTGATTATGCAAGCGGCCTTTTTTTCCTCCTAGAGGGCGATGTCGTCATCATTTCCAACGGAGGCGTGCCGAGGACCATCTTCAAGGGAGGCTTCATCGGCACAGCGTCACTCCACTTGAATGAGAGCTCGGTGAGCTACGCCGAGCGCCTGACCGCCATCACTGGTTGCATCTTGCTCTTCCTGGGCCGAGAACACCTGAACGCGATGCACAAGACGTTCCCGACACTCTCCATGGCGCTCAAAGCGCTCGAGAAGCGCTTCGTGGACCCAAAGCTGGCAAAAGGCCAGGAGCTCGCGCCGATCAACCGCATGGCCAGCGGTACGTCCAGTCGCCAGAAAGAGACACTGGAAACCCGCATTCTCATGCACCTGGGTCTTGAAGAGGTCGTGTTTGATCCCGACGCGAGCAGTACGTCTGCATGGGAGGTTTGGATGTTCGTGCTCATGTCCACGCAGAGTTTCAAGGTGATCTACGACATGAGTTTTGGCGTATGGCGCCCGCGCGTGGTGACCTCAGACGCCGTGCTCGTGCTGCTGGAGCTTTGTTTCTGCTTGGACCTCTTCTTTCAGGCACGCCTCGGGTACTACCAGTACGGCAATAAGGTCATGGAGCTCAGGCTCATCAAGAAGCGCTACGTGTACTCCAGGCGCTTCTGGCTCGACATCGCGGCGATCTTACCGCTCTTTATCGTTAACTGGATGCTGCCGAGCTTTTCGAGTCGTAAGGAGTTGCTCAACTTGAACAAACTTCTACGTTTGCTGCGAGCGCCTCGAGCCTTTGCGAGCCTGGAGAATCGGTACTTGAACCGCACCCTGGAGCTGCGTATCGCCAAGCTTGTGTTCGTCTCCTTCCTGCTCTCACACTTGTATGGTTGCATCTGGTTCAACTTTCACACCGAAACGTCGTCAGTGGCTGATGCGAGCAGGTGGAGTCCAGCGGCAAGTCTCGCGAATGAGAGCAGGCGGTTCCAGTACTCGGCCGCGATCTTCTGGTCGCTTGGGCTCATGTCGACCTCGTATTCGGGTGAGCTGCCCAAAACCTCGCCACAGTGTCTCTTCACCGTGCTCGTGCTGCTCAGCGGCTTCTTCCTCTTCGCGTTCATCGTGGGCAATCTGTCTGACGTCGTAGAGCTCGTCGACGCCGACACGCGCGAATTTAACGCCAAACTGAGCTCCTTGCGGCACCTGTTGGCGCACTTCCAGCTCCCGCACTCGATCGAGGACAAGTTCAAGACGTACTTCTTCTTCCAGCGCTTCCACACGATCACGCAGGAGCATATCCTCGAGCGCTGCTTGCCGCCGTCGCTCCTTACGGACATCCGCCTCGTGCACTTGCATCCGATGATCATGAAGGTGGCGTTCCTCTCGGGCATGGAAGGCTCGGTCACACGCATGCTGGTGTCGCAGTTCTCCCAGGTGCTCATCGTGAAGGGCCAGTATGTATGTCGCTACGGCGAAGAGGGGAGCGACATGTACTTTGTGTTCACGGGCATCCTGGACGTACTTGTGCCGATTGAGACGCTAAAAAGGAAACTCTCGAACGAACGACCACCTCGCATGGCAACAGTGCCAGCGTCGTCCACGGGGTTTCACACGTACTTCTCAACGGGGGACTCAAAGAAGCCGCACGCGATGTCGCAGATGAAGAAGGTCAATGAGCTTTCGTCCGGGAGTTACTTTGGCGAAGTCGCGCTCTTCTCCTGCAAGCCACGCAGTGCCCACACGCGCTCGCGGACTTCATGTGTGCTCTACAAGCTCTCGCGTCGGTCGCTTGAGCTCGTGTTCGAGCGGTACCCGGAGTGGAAGAAGAAAGTACTCAAGATTGTCAACATCCAGCAAGAGCAGCAGCATTTGCGTAACCTGTACATGGAGGAGCAGCAGGACGCGTCGGTGCTGGCAGACAAGGGGCTGGCGCAGGTGGATGTGATGGACACCACCGAGGCAAGCAGCCGCCTCAACCGCAACCGGTCGCTCTCAGACCGCCTTGCGTTCAGCTCGAGACGCATTCTGCAGCGCGTGTCCAGTCGAAACTCGTCGATTTCGTCGGCGGCGCTATCGGGAAGCCTCTCGCCCGCTGCGCGCCGAGACAGCAAGCGGAAAGCCAGCAGCGTCTCGGAGCTGCGCATGGATAGTGAGGTGTCACCTCTCTGGATCGACTTGTTGCTGAAGTGCACCGAGGCGCAGAGCGCGTTCCACGTGCGGTGGCTCAAGACCATCGCGCTCAGCACTGTGTTCATGTCGCTGGCCGTGCCGTACCGCATCTCGTTTGACCCGCTCGAGCGCTACAGCGTGCTGCCGATCGGCATGCGCGCGCTCGAGATGATCAGCGAGCTGCTCTTCGTGTGGGACATCTGGCTCAATTGGAACATGCGCGAGGGCTCAGCGTCCATGGAGCTGTATGAGCAACGCCACCGTTTGTCGTACAAGAAGGAGCGACTTTTGTGGGACGCACTCGCAGCGTTCCCGGTCGACCATTTCCTCTCGGACTTTTACACATCGCCTTGGTTCCGCATCAACCGGTGCCTCAAGCTCATCAACTTCCCGCACTACATGAAGGAAATCAACCGGCGCAGCGTGTCATACGAGACGAACCGCCTCTGCACACTCTGGATGCTCTACTTCGTCTTCATGCACTGGTGCGCGTGCGCTTACTTCTCTATCAGCGCCATGTCCAAGACCGAAATCAATACAGATTCGAACGACTGGAACAACTGGTCAGCGCCCATTGCGTTCCTCGCCGAGCCGTCTGATGACCCGTCGGTGGAGTGGCTGCTGTTGCGCTTCCTGCGCGGCTTCTTCTTCTCCACGACGGCCTTCGTGAAGCGCGGCAAGACGTTCACACCAGTGAATGAGGTGGACTACATCTTCAACACGTTCGTGTCCTTCGTGGGGCTTTTCATCATGTCGTTCATGATCGGCGAGATCGCGAACCTGTACACATCGTACATCAGCAACGAGGTCGAGTTCCGCAAGAACCACATCGCGATCAACCTGTACCTGGAGCGCTGGCAAGTGAGCGGGCGACTCAAGTCGCGCGCGCACGCGTTCCTCTCGTCGCTCTGGTCGGCGCACCGCGGTGTGAACTATCAGGCGCTCTTCGACGAGATCCCGCAGCTCATTCGCACTGAGTCGATCGAGTATATCGCGAGCGCGCCGCTGCACCGGTTTCTCGCGAGTGTCTTCCGGCCGATCACAACGAACCATCCGCACGACCGCGAGCTGGAGGCGCTGCTGCACGCGATCAGCCAGCAGCTCCAGTACGAGGGCTTCCCACGCGACGAGTGTGTGTTGGTCGAGGGCAGCGTGGCCAAGGAAATGTATTTTGTCGTCAAGGGCCACCTGGTCTCGTGCAGCGTCTCGCTTTATGTGCTGGGCCAACAGAATTCCGAGGTGTGGCTCAAGAGCGGTGACTACTTCGGCGAACAGGGGCTACTAGGCTACTCGGTGAGCAAATGCACGGTCAAAACCGTATGCGCGTGCGACCTGCTGTCGCTGAGCTCTGAGGCGCTGCTACAGGTGATCTTGTCGCGGCCACTCTTTCAGAGCGCGTTGAGTATCGCCGTGGAAGCGTATCGCGAGATGTGTAGGCGAGAGCGTGCGGGCGAGGTCTCCAACACGAAGACTGAGGAAGCATGGGGCGAGCTCATCTTCGACATTCTGCAGGCGCGCAAGGAGCTCTGGGAGGACGAGGCGCTTGCCGCGAGCGAGGGGCGCAGTAGCACAACCACTGCCGATGGCGGTGTTGGTACAAGTGCTGGGACTGGGGATCGTGGTGCCGAGGCTTGGAAGACGACCGGCGTGCAGGCCGGACGGGAGGTGGGGCTTACGACGATTCGCAAGCCCTCCGAGTGTGTGCAGGTGTTCGAGATGCTGCTGCAGCTCATTGTGGCGCGCGGCGTGCTCTTCGGACGCGTCGACTCGCTGCACAGCACCACGTCACTGTATCAGGAGAACCTGCCACTAATAGCCGCGACCTCGTTTGGGATACCGGATGATTTGAAGCGCTCACTGCCCAGACTATCCAAGGCAAAAGGCGGCAGCGGTGTCGGAGGTGGTGCTGGCGGCGAGAGTGCAGCTCCTGGCATCAGCAGTGCGAGTGGTGGACCGCCCACGTACTCGGTCACTGAGGCTTCTGACACGAGCTCCAAGACAAGAATCAGCACCGCCTTGTAGGAAGAACTTGCTCTGATCACACTCGACCCGACCTTTAAACTAACTCCACGCACTCTTCGACCAGTCAAGAGCGACAAACCTACGCCCAATCGCAGCAGTCGAACCCTACCTTCCTCTTCCCTGACGTCGCAGCACAAGTGGTGGGAGCTCACCCCAAAGCTGGCGGGCGTACTGGATCATAGGTGCAATACGCTGACATGTTAGTCGTAATAAACAATACATGCACCACCGTCACACTGCGCAGCTCGATGGTGCAGTTTCGACTCGGATTTCTGCGTGCGGAGGAACGCGATGCGTTGCGCAGGGCGATGGAGAACGGAAAGTTGGCCAGCGTCAAGCTTTGATTTGACACAACAAGTCTGTGCACGACACGAACAGTGACTTCTTTGGCTGAACGCCTTTGGCGCACGCAGCAAAGCAAGGTCATTTCACTATCGTGCAAGAGTTGATTCGAAGCGGTGCCATGGTTGACGCCAAGGGCACCACCGAGAGAATTCCATTGACATATATTGCGGAAGAAGAGCACGTGGATGTGGTTCGTGAGCTCATCCAGGAAAGCGCTGACGTCAACACCAGCGACAAGCACAAGCGCGCCCTTTGTAGTTCGCAGCTCAGTAGGTCCTCTCGCTGTGATACGAGCGCCATCAAGGAGGGAACTGCCGTTGATACCCAAAGTCGAGCTGTCCGTGCTCCCTTGTCGCTGGTTGCTGAGTTCGGACAACTCGCAGTGGTTAAGGAGCTTCTCAAGAACGGCGCCACCACTGACACTATCGACAACTTCGGACG
>JAADWP010000546.1:0-20093 GCA_023336215.1 Globisporangium iwayamae
GTAAGAGGAGTGCCGCGAGATCGCTTGTGATGCTGAGGGTGTCGTTGGCAGACGGTGCGCAGGACATGCTGGGCTGGAGTGTGTTGAGCATCACCTGGACGCGAGGCGCAGGAGGCTGGGGACAAACATAGCTTGCGTATCCTCTCCAAATAGCGTATGTCTTGTTTTTTGTTGCTTCCCACCAGAGTCTCTTCGCTCACTCATCTTGGACCTTGCGACTGGGATCACTAGCGCCTGAGGTACACACTGAGCAAGTGAATTCTACCAAGGCTGATGCAGTCAAACTGTCGACATGATAAGGGGAACTTCTATGAACCCGGCACCGGACGGCAGGATACCGCGCGTGAGCGTGCTGAACGGCGACGGAAGCTGCCACAACTGCTTCGGGTCTATTGCACGATTGATCGACGGCGGGTTGCATTCTCATGAACAGGATGAGCACGATGAGAAAGTGCCGTGACCAGCCCCCCTGGCCGTCACTGAAGGCTGTTGGTCGACAAAGAACAGCACGCAGGTAGGTAGGTGTCCACATGAGGCAAAGCCTCACACACATACACTTGTAGGAACACGCGCCCGATGCACTGCGAGAGCAGCGTCTACTTGGTCCAGCTGGCCTCGCGCTCATCTCGAACACCTTCAGCACGGACGTCTCGCATCCGGTGCCGTCGTCCTCAGCACGATGGTCTGCATAGATCAATACATCTACGTCAGCGAGGCCCTCACAATCATTTGTACCGAGCTAGGTTGTCAACTCACCTCGCCTGAAGACCGCCTTTGACGACCGGGATCAACTCTGAGTAGAGCGCGGTGGTCGTAGTCCGCCTTGTTCCTCTTCCTGTCCTTGCTGTGAAGTATGATGCACGTGTGCGACGAGTCGTAGCCAGAACAGCTGCTCATGAGCACGAAATGCAGCAGGAGCAGTCGAAGTTCGCCGGTGACTGTGGAGCCTACTTAAATCACCACCCACCGACAAATCCCCCGCATTAGACTTCTCGCTAGATCCACTGCTCAGCTGAACTGCACCACTAGCACCACCTGCTGCATCGCCACGACGACACGTTTACAATACCCGATAGTTCGTTCCGTCACTGCTCACCGATACCGATACCGATACGCCACCGCTAGCACTGCTGCGAGCACCACTTGCCACGAAGATGAAGTCACTAACAGTGACACACAGCGGCGAGGTGTATCGCTGCAACCACTGGTAACACGCGCACACGTACCCGTTGGCGTACCATACGGGAGCGCAACAACCCCAAACGGAGAAGCTGACGAGTTGCAACCACCTAGCCGACCGCGACACCAGCGTCAGTATCGCCCACGCTGCCTGAGAGAGAAAACTGCTTCGCCAATAGACATGCGTGCCACTGGCAGTCACAGCGCTGGATCCACTAGAAACATTTACCGCTTGCCACACGCGGTGAGTCGTCGGAAACGCCCACAGTCCCATCGCCAACAGCCACCGCTCGTGCTCTCTCCAGCCCCCGCTATCGATCTCGCCGCCTGTCGAACTGGATCGACCCGCGCTGTTCAATCGAATTATACCGTCGACGCTAGATGTTGACAGCACACCGATCCACCGCGCTGGCCTGTTATGTTTGCTTGTCGTGCCTCCAGCAAGCATCGCACTACCCGCGTCAGCACCATACGAGCTGTTGCCAGAACACGGGCGATAACGAGTCAGATCTGCTGGCGCTGGTGCTGAACGCCACAACACCTCTCACACTTGCAATGAACGGCAGCCTCGCGTTGCCGTGATAGACTCCACCCAACACTGGTCAAGGAGTAGTAAGCCGCCCTCGATCTCCACCAGTTCAGCACTCGCATCGCCACCGCCATCGTCGCCAATGTGAACAGGTCCACTCGAAGAACTGGTGTTGTTTTCAAAACGCCGGACTATAGCTTCACAAGTGCACGATACACCAGCGCCACGAGGTCGACACCAGCTCACCAGTCAACCCGCTCGATGAGCATGCACCAAAGATCACGTCGCCGCCAGGATAACTGCTTGTTCGCAGCACTCACCCACGGCCTCGACGCGCCAGATCTGACGACGTGCTCACTGGCCACCACTCCGCCTCGCACCCCCGACGCTGCTGCGGTTGGTGTCTCGACTGCTGCTGCTGTTGTCGCCAGAGCCGCTCGCCGTTGAGCTGCCACTTGCGATTGCCACGACTGTCACCGTGAGCGCCACTACACCAGACGAAGACCCGCCTGATAGCCGTATCAGCGTTAGTAGATCGCTCGACGCAGGCGCGCCATCACTCAGTGTTGCAAAGCCCCTCGGGTCACTTCACGCCTCGACCTGCCTGCCACCCAGCGATGATGTGGCACAGCTGCTCTGCTGGTGCTTTTAAAAAAAACGCCGGCTGCACGACGTCCGTGCTCGCCCACACTGCAACTGCGCACACATCCGATCGCACAAGCTTGTGCTATAGAAAGCAAGCACGCGCCTTTAGCTCATCACCGCCGTTGAATTCAATCAGCAGTGTTCGTCTGCATTTGAAAAGCAAACTCGTTTTCAACTCTGGACTCGCTCGAGAGCGGACCACGACGCTCACCTGGTGCCGCAAGGTATTGGCACACGACGTCTACAGCGATAGCGGCTGACGCAGCGCTTCCTGTTGCTTCTCGGTGCGCTCGCTCGGCACTCACGGATGTGTTGCTCGTGTTTGTCAAGCCCGCACCGAAGGACGAAGAGCTCTCGACCTCCTGCTTCTTCTCGCAGCGGTCGCCGCCGCGAGCGCGGTCGGCACCATAGGTGCTCTTCAGTTCTCGTGATGCGTTCGATAACCTTTCGACATTCTAATGTGGGTCGCTCTAGAAGGTGTGCTACACTATAAAGTCTGGACTGGCCACTCTTTTTCTTGTGGTGCATAATGATCGCGCAAACACGCTCGCGTATTTATTTGTACCCCCTCTAATCACCGCATCTTCAATACTACCCCACGGTGGGTCTGCAAATCGTTGTCTTGCATACTGCCACAAGCGTGAGTTTTCATACAGTACCCCCGGCGGAGTCACAAATAGCTACCTAATAAAACCCCATGGATTCATTATTACTACCTTAACAATACGCCTGTTTGCACTGTGTTGCATCCCCTGCATCGGTCACTATCGATCCTTCCAAGCAACAAGCGACGAGAGACCATCAGACGAGCGAGATGGCACAGCAGCAGGTGATCCCGTGCGGGTCCTACGACATCGTGCTCGGCACGGCGCTGCTCTCCTCAGCCTTCGTGGCGCAGGACATCCTGGCTCTCATGCCGTCCACGTCCACCTTCGTGATCCTCACGGACACGAACATCGCGCCCCTGTACGCGCAGCCACTCTTCGAGCAGCTCACGTCGCTGCTCGCGGGCCACACGACCAAGCGCGTGCTGCTCCACGCCGTGCCCGCTGGCGAGGAGTCCAAGTGCCGCGAGATGAAGGCCAAGATCGAGGACGAGGTCTTCTTCCCGAACCGCTGCCATCGCGACACATGCGTGATCGCGGTCGGCGGCGGCGTCGTCGGCGACCTCAGCGGCTACGTCGCATCAACCTACATGCGTGGCGTGCCCTTCATCCAGATCCCGACGTCGCTGCTTGCATGCGTAGACTCGAGTATCGGCGGCAAGACAGGCATTGACGTGGAAGACTTTGGCAAGAATCTGCTTGGCGCGTTCCACATGCCGCAGCGCGTGTACGTGGACCTGAGCACGTTGCAGACGCTGCCAAAGCGCGAGCTCGTGAACGGCATGGGTGAAGTGATCAAGGCCGGCGCGATCTACAACGCGGAGCTCTTCGACTTGCTCGAGGCATCCACAGACCAGATCCTCGCACTCTCGGACATGAAGCTCGTGCAACAGGTCGTTGCGATGGCCGTGGAGGTCAAGGCGCATGTCGTCACTCTCGATGTGAAGGAGATGGGCTTGCGCGCGATCCTGAACTTTGGCCACAGCATCGGCCACGGCATTGAAGCGCTGCTGCAGCCAGAGTATCTGCACGGCGAGTGCGTCTCGATCGGCATGATCAAGGAGGCCGAGATCGCGCGCGGCATGGGGCTCTGCACGTCTGCGACTGTGGGACGCTTGCGCCGCTGCCTCACTGCGTATGGACTGCCCGTGCGCGTGCCAGAGAACGTCGCGACGAAGGACGTGGTCGTGAAGATGGAGGTCGACAAGAAGAACAGCCAAGGTGTGAAGAAGATCGTACTGCTCGAAAGTATCGGCAAGGTGCTCTCGAACCCGTACGCGCGCGCGATCAAGGACTCACAGATCGAATTGGTGCTCGAGAAGCAAGTGCAGATGATCCCCGGCAAGAAGGCGCACGGCAAGATCCGCGTGCCGGGCTCCAAGTCAATCTCGAACCGCGCGTTGCTCATGGCAGCGCTCGGCAAGGGCTCGTGCCGTATCTCGGGCCTGCTGCACTCAGACGACACACAGGTGATGATGAACGCGCTCTTGAAGGTTGGCGCCAAGTTCACGTGGGAAGACAACGGCGCGGTTCTCGTAGTCGAAGGCACGGGTGGCAAGTTTGAAGCCGTCGCGGACGGCGAGGAGATCTACCTGAGCAACGCCGGCACTGCCGCGCGTTTCCTGACCAGCACGATGACGCTGCTCACGGACAGCGAGCGCTCGGTCGTCGTGACAGGCAACCACCGTATGAAGGAGCGCCCCATCGCGCCTCTGGTCGATGCACTGCGTGCGAACGGCTGCGACCTCAAGTACCTGGAGGCCGACGGCTGTCCACCAGTCGCTGTTCGCGGCACAGGCCTGAAGGGCGGCGTGATGAAGCTCGCCAGCAAGGTGAGTAGCCAATACGTATCGTCGGTACTCATCAGTGCACCGTACGCGAAGGAGCCGCTCGTGCTCGAGCTGGAGGAAGAGCACCCGACGTCGCTGCCGTACATCCTCATGACGACGCAGCTCATGAAGGAGTTTGGCATCCCAGTCGAGACGTTGGCGCCGAACCGCTACCGCGTTCCATGCGGTGTATACCAGAACCCACCGGAGTTCAGCATCGAAGTTGACGCGTCCTCTGCAACGTACCCGCTCGCGTTTGCTGCGATCACGGGCGGCGAAGTGACGGTCGAGGCGCTAGGCAACACGAGCCTGCAGGGCGACGCCGCGTTCCACACGCTGCTGCGCTCCATGGGCTGCACGACGACCCAGGACGCGTTCTCCACGACGGTGGTGGGTCCGCCGGCCGGTACGCCGTTGACGGCTGTGGACATTGACATGGAGACCATGACGGACGCGTTCATGACTGCGGTCGCGCTCGCGGCTGTGGCCAAGGGCACGACGAAAATCACGGGCATTGCGAATCAGCGCGTGAAGGAGTGCAACCGCATCGAAGTGATGGTCACGGAGCTGCACAAGATTGGCGTCGAGTGCGGCGAGCTGCCCGACGGCATCTGGATCAAGGGCACGGAGGGCAAGACTGACCACTTGAAAAAGGCGTTCATCGCGTGCCACAACGATCACCGCATCGCCATGAGCTTTGCGGTCTTGGGCGCCGTCGTGACGGGCGTGATCGTTACGGACAAGGAGTGTACGGACAAGACATACCCGGAGTTCTGGGACCACGTACAGATGCACCTGGGCTTGGAAGTCGCGCCAGTGGTTGGCGGCGAGAGCCTCAACACTTCGAACGACGTGGATGCTGCGATTCCTGGATTCTTCTTGGTTGGCATGCGTGGCGCGGGCAAGACGTCGCTGGCGAAGGCCGCTGCGGCCACGCTCGGCCTGAACCTGCTTGACACGGACGAGGAGCTCGAGAAGGAGTTCGGCGAACCGATTTCCGCGTTCGTCGCGCGCCATAGCAACACGTGGGAAGCGTTCCGTGAGCGCCAGCGTGCGCTGCTGCTGCGTCTCATAGCGAACCCGCCTGCGGCCACGATCATCTCGTGCGGCGGCGGGGTTGTCGAGACCCCCGAGATCGTCGATGCGCTTGCCAAGTATCCGTACGTCGTCCACGTCCACCGCGCAATTGAGGACGTGCTTGCGTATCTGGACAGCGAGACGAACCGCCCATCGCTCGGCGAGTCACACGACAGCGTGTGGAGGCGCCGCGAGCCGTTGTACCAGAAGAGCTCGTCGTTTGAGTTCATTGTGAACCGCGGCGACCAGGACTTCCAGCGCATCGACCGCGACTTTGTGCACTTCTTGAACATGGTGATTCCCAACCTGCCGAGCAGCTTTGACTACCAGAGTGTGTGCAAACTGGACACCTTCTTCCTGTCACTGACGTTCCCGGACGTGAACGACGCGCGTGCGCTCATCCAGGACATCACCAAGGGCGTCGACGCACTGGAGCTTCGCGTGGACCTGCTCAAGTCGTTTGACGACCTCGCGTACGTGGCCTCCCAGGTCGCGCTGCTGCGCTCACTCTCGCCTCTTCCGATCATCTTCACCGTGCGCTCGCGCAAACAGGGCGGCGCTTTCCCAGACGGTGAGGAGAATAAGATGTTTGAGCTGCTGCAGTTCGGCATCCGCCTCGGGTGTGAGTTTGTCGATGTCGAGACGTGCTGGTCGCGCAAGGCGCGCGAGCACTTGCTGGCGAACCGTCGCCGCTCGGCGGTCATTTCCTCGTTCCACGCGATCCAGGAGCCGACGACCGAGGCGCAGGCGAAGGCCATCTTTCGCGAGTGCTACCAGCAGGGTAAGGTGCAGGTCGTCAAGGTCGTGCTCAAGGCGTTCGAGCCCCAGGACGCACTCATGGTCGACCGCCTTGCGAAGGAGTTCGCCAAGGTCTGGCAGCACGAGATGCCGGTCATCTCGCTCTGCACGATGGAGGCGGGCAAGCTAGCGCGCGTGCTCAACCGCGTGCTGACGCCCGTGACCCACCCGCTTCTGCCTGCCGCGGCCGCCCCCGGCCAGCTCTCGGTGGACGAGATCCTGACTCTGCGCAAGCAACTGGGCCTTCTCACAGGTATTTAAGCGTGCCCTGTTGTGATTGAATGCCTGCTATTTGCTGAGGCTTGTGTGTGCGATAGATAATGGAAATCCAAATGCAAGGTTCTTACATTCTCATTTGTGTGCTGTGCTGTGTTGCTGGTTGTGTCTTGAATGTGTGTCCGGTAGCACGCGAGTTCTTCCTGTTTGGCTCGCCGATCCAGAAGTCACCGTCGCCGTCGATGCACAACGCCGCGTTCCAAGCCAAGGGGTTGCCGTTCACGTACGGCTTGCACGACACGATCAGCATCCTCGACGTCGTGAAGCGCATGCAGGAGCCTGGTACGACGCTGGGAGGCGGCTCCGTCACAATTCCGCACAAGGTCGACGTGATGCAGTACCTCGACGAGCTCACGCCAGCTGCACGATCGATCGGTGCCGTGAACACGGTCCTCCGTGAAGACCGTCTTGATGGAGGTGTGCGCTGGAAGGGAGACAACACGGACTGGCTCGGCATCTTGCGTCCGATCACCAAGCGCTTGACTGGCCTTGCGCACCAGAAGAAGCACAATGGTGACCTCGTTGCGCTTGTTGTCGGTGCTGGTGGTACCTCCATGGCGGCGTCTTACGCGATGCGCCAGCTGGGAGTGGGGAAGCTCTTCATCTACAACCGCACGCTCGCTAATGCTGAAGAAGTCGCGGAACGTTTCCACGCGCAGGCGCTATCTTCGTTGACTCCTGAGCTGCTGGCGTCGGTGGATGTGGTCGTGAGCACGATCCCAGCCCAGGCGGGCTTCGTGCTTCCAGACTACTTGCTGCAACAGGGATCCCACAAGGTGGTTGTACTGGACGCTGCGTACCAACCTCCCATCACGCCGTTCCTTGAGCACGCATCGAAGCACGGTGCGCTCTGTATCCAGGGCTTCGAGATGCTCTACGAGCAGGCGATTGAGCAGTACAACCGCTGGCACAAGGTCACGGAGGTCTGGAGCATCGGCGAAGAGGTCATGAAGAACGCGTGTCTGCAGCACATTTCAGCGGACCAACGCTTGTAGATGGATGCTCTCGTCGTCCAGCATCTCTGAAAGCGTTCTTATCAGCCAAGAGGAGAATCTACATGCACAACTCACACAACTAGACAAACAGACCCGAATGGATATATCTCAAGCATGACTATGTGCGCGCTCGAAAAGCTCTGCCCTGTTGTATTTGATCCAGGTACTGGTGTTACGCTTGAAAGCTAATGAGCAACGAAGACGTTATCCCAACACTCGAGCTTGAATGAAAAGTAGAAGAAATATAAAAGCACATCTACACTCACAATAGGTCGCAGCTCTGCTTCATGGCTAAGAGGAACAGCTAAGAAGCAGCGATCGATCTCATGACTCTGTCTTGGTTCTGAAACAGGTCTTTAGTTGGCTCCAGCGTTTCTTCGCGAGATCATGAGCGCAGCAGCACCGGTGGCGACGAGCGCGCCGGCGAAGTGCAGCGGGATCGACACAGTGCAGCCGTTTGTACTTTTGTTCGCCAGTGCCTGGTACGCAGATACGTTATTTGCACGCAGTTGTCAGGCACGCGGCACAAGTTTATATCATTTCGATCACACGAGAGCTTGCTTACCGAGAGCGCGACGCCCATGTGGATTACAAACACGGCGCCGATCGCGAGGAACGACTTCTTGCGGTAGCCGTCGAACGCTACGATCATGAGCGCAACGTCCATGAGCGTGAGCGCAAGCGTCGACAGCGCCGAGGAAAAGATCAGTGGCACGCTCTCGCAGGACGCCGAGAACGCGGAGCCGCGCAAGCCGGTTGAGGAACCCACAACGCTGCCGTACATCATCAGCGAGTGCATCACCGAGAAGCCCACACCGCCGGCTGCAAACAGTTACACATACACATAGTGCGCACGTGAACGCGTTAGAAGAAAAAGAGCAGAGATACAAATGCAATATGAAGCGACTCTTTCTTACCCAGGGACGACGTGATGTCATTAAGCGGGAACTGGTTCGAGGACGTAGTGACCTTGAGGACCGCGCGCTCGGTGCGCGTGTAGAGCACGTAGAATACGTAGCGCGCGATCTCCTGCACGACGACACTCACGGGGATCGTGGCCTCGATCGAGGACTTGAGCGGCGGGATAATGCGCCAGAGCGTCGCCGAGACGAGGATCGCGACGAGCCACGTGAACGCGCCGCTCAGCGCGATGATCACGAGCTGCGCGCGCTTGGCGACCACCACAAAGAAGAGCGACGCGAGCGGCCCGAACGCGATGAGGATGCAACCGAAGAAGAGCGGCCAGTTTACGGTGCCGTCGCTCATGCCCATGGTGTCTGACTGTTTGCTGTGCTTATAAGCTACGAGCCGAAGGTGCTGGCGTGGTGGGGTTTCCCTTTTATCTGGGCTTGAATATGGGCGACGAAATGTCAGACTGGATGTTTTCCAAAAAGGTGCAAGGTCGGATACGTGTTGCAAAGCGAATCTGATAGCTGTTCGAAAGAACATACTTTCAATCACTTATCAGATAAAAATGCGCTGTGAAAAATGTAATTTATGTAGACCACTGCACGTAATTACGCGTGTGTGTTGAGACTGCTTCAAATAAAGGGTGACGCCTTTGACATGCATTTTAGGGTATTTGAGAGAGCAGCGGAAGCGCCAAAGCGCGGACAACCCGCGGAATGAGACACGTGAAGAAATGGAGGTGGCTCACTAAGTAAGACGTCGCTCATTTTGATATTTGTACTGTGTGACAAAACAAGACATCTGATTTTCTCCACCTCGTCAAGATGGACACCTTCTTCGCCATCATTGAGGTTGCTGTCAAGCCTCAAGTGTGCGTGAGCCGTTCGGTGCAACCTCAAAGCATCTTCGGCTAGTGAAAATCGGATTGAATGCATTCCTTCTTCTCGTTACGCCTGCCTAATGGAATCTATATCGTACACTTGCTAGCTAGAACTTCCGCGTCTGCGACGCGTCCTGTGGTAACTGGGCGACGCCGGCCTTCTTGAGCAACGCGGCGTTGAGCGCCATCTCCTCGCGGGTCATGCCATACTTGTCCTCGCTGGCGCGGCGCGCCTCATCGAGACTCATCTGCTGCTTCACAAGCCCCTGATACGCGCGGTCGCGCTCTCGCACCTGCACCTGCTTGCTCTGCTCCTTCTGCTGCCACTGGAGAAAGTCGCTTTTGAACTCTTTTGCGTACGCGTCTTCATCCACTTGCTCTCTGACAAACTTGTCCCGCCGCTCAGCCTTCTGCTGCAGCAGCGCTTGCACCTGGATGCGTGCGACCTCCTGTTTATGCGCGGCCCTGCGCTTGAGCTCGTCTTCCTCTTTCTGACGCACCTGTCTCTGAATGATTGCCGCGCGCTCCTCGTCCTCGCGGGCTTTCTCCTCGGCGCTCTTGACGTTCAGCAGCGCGAGCTTGACCTTCTTACTCTGCTTGTCCAGGATTGCCTGCAGTTCCTGTTGGCGCTGTTGTTCCTGAAGCGCGAGCTTCTTCTCGTACTCCTTCTGCAGCTTGACCTCCTCGTCTTGCTCGCGCAGCAGCTCCTTGCGCTTGTGCTCAAGCTGCAGCGCGTTCGCCTGCTTGACGAGCGCCATCTCCTGCTTGTGCTGCAGCTTCTTGAGCTCCTTCTGCCGCTTCTCCTCTTCCATCATGGCATTGTAGCGCTCGACCGTGCGCAGCTCGCTGAGCTCTTTCTTTTTCTGCGCTGCGAGCTGCTGCTGCAGCGTGCGCTGAAACTCCTGTTGGCACCGCTTGGACTCCTCGACCATGGCCTCGTGCTGCTTGCGCTGCTTGTCGCTTTCCTGCACTTTCCAGCTCGCGATTTGCTGCGCCTGCAGTTGCGCAAACGAGTCGGCGACCTCGCGCTCCTGCTTCCGTAGTACTTGCTTGTGACCTTCTTGCTGCGAGAGTTCGTAACGGTACTTGTCCGCCGCCTCGTGCCGTCTGCGTTGTGCCTCTTCCTGTTCGCGCTTCACGTCCGCCTGCTCTTGGTCGTAGATCTATACAAGGGAGACATCGATTAGCGTATCACACTCAGTAACCGCACATGTTACAAAAGGACTGCCACTAGTCGAGCAAATGCACAGACAGAACGTACCGAGACCCACAGGTTGGGCGGTCGCACGCGCGGCGGTCGGCGCACGGGGCCAAAGCGGTCCTCGTCGTACTCGTCGTCCGCATCCTCGCGCGAGCGGCCACTACTGGAGGATGGATGGGCCTTTATAGAGCTAATCGCAGCCTCGGTCGCCTTGGCTGCTGATACTTTCTTGGTGAACTTGTGCGGGTCATGGAGCAGCTCTCGCTTGGCGATGCTCGCGAGCTGCTCGCCAACGTGGCGGATGATGAGGCTGTGGTCGCGCTCGGCCGCGTCCTTGGTGCGGCGGTGAATCGTGCGGCAGCGCGCTTTCGTGTCTTCAATGTGGCGCCGCGCCGCGTCCTCAAGCGTGCGTTGAATTGCCGCCTTCTCCTCGCGCGCGCGCCGTGCGGTCACGCTCTTCTCCACGAGCGACCGCTGCGCCGGCGAGAGCACGAGACCTCCGCCACCTGCAGCCATCTCGCCTGTTAGTCTATCGTCGCTGACTTCCTCTCACAAGCGCGCACATAAAGGCACACAGACACATACCCGCAGATAGAGAGACGTGCACACTGAAATGGTGATCCACATCAAGAGATCTATTAATAGAATCACAAGAGCATCGATCGCTACGCCACAAATAGACCCACTCGCCATCTTACTCCAAGTACAGTTACAGCGTAGCTTGTATCCGCCACGACTGCATTCACTGCAAGCTTGAGTCGATCCGGTATCGCCGTCGCCTGCAAGGAAAGCAAGGCAAGCGAGCGCAATACAAGCGGGCGAGACCGCCAGCAAGAACGCTCCATAGCCAGCTAAAGCGCGGCGCAATTGCGCGCAACTTCAACTCGAGGGACATGCAAGATCACCACCGCATATCGTTGCGAATGGTCTTAGCGTACCGTACAGCAGCAAGGCAGCCATTTGTCACCTTCCTGGACTGTATGTTTTGGTTTGGTTTGTTGCGCTCAGCAAGCAGTGCGCGCATGTCCCATTGCCGACTTGTGTGAGAAGTTGCGGCGGTCTCCATCCATTCTTGCTCGCTCGCGCATTTTGCTCCACGGGCTGACGGGCGAGCGGGCTATCACGAGCACATAGCCGATGACTTGAAGGCACGCGCTCGTTGTTGTTGTTGGATACCTCCTCGCGCTGGACTGGGTTGGTAGTGGTGTCCGATCCTGGTGCACTGCCACTATCAGCAGCGTAAGCTGCTTGGGGTGGCGGATCCGCCGGTCCGCTCACAAATCAAGAGGAATCCATCCAGTTTGGCATTTCGGCCATTGTTGTCATGTGCGACAATTCGACAAGCAGTACATGTCGCGTCTATGCGCATTTTGCCTCCGCCCATCATCCTCGATTTCCTGTCTCTGACACCTGAACTTCAGTTGATATATTTGGAGTTTATTAAATATCGAAGGTCGCTGCGCTGCGCGGATTTGATGGGTAATGCCTCCAAAAGAGCAGGACAGGGATTAGATACCTCTTATATTTCATTCATTCGAAAAAAATCAAAAATACAAGGCTGCTCAAAAATATCAGAAAACGTAGGTATTGACACCAGACGAGCCAGCCACTTTGTGTACTGTACAATGTGACGTCCAATCCGCGTTATGTCGCTGGCATTCTGGTTCTTTGAGCTCGAGGCGGGGCGACATGCTTTAAAACTATCCATGAAGAAGCACTCTCCTCCAAACCGTACACAGTCATCCCTCCACATAGCTTGATTTCAATTGGCGAGGCAAACAAGCTCCTCACTCCTCTGACGTACACGAGGGTACGCACTTGCTCACCGATCTCGATTCGAACCGTCCAGCTTGCCCGAGAGCTGAGCTTTTGTGCGACGCTTAGTCGAACCCAGGGTATACTGAAAGCAAGTCATTATCGATTCTTGCGTGTTGCTTGCTGTGCGGGGATCCAGATCGAGTACCACGCCTCCCACTGGGATCCATTTTCAGCAAAAGCAATCTGTGCGTGTGCATTGTTCGCGAGCTCTCGTGATGAAGCGGCTTCTGTGCGCGGCGATTTTTATCACAGATTGCAGACAGACATGGCGCCGCCTGGTGGAGTGCGTAAGTCGAGGTCCCTACCTGCCTGCCGGCCTCTCGGTTATCGGCTCCCAAAATTCTTGAGAGCGAGAGCGAGTCCCTATCTCATCCACTACATCTTGACAAAACTTGCAGAGTCACGCAGCAAGTTGCGAACCGTGTTGCTGCCGACAAAGTGTACCTACCTACCTACTACAGTACCTACACTTGCGTTGCAAAGTGTCACTCTGAGTTCGTCAATCAATGTGGTGCGCCGTTTAACTCCTCACTCTCCTGCTCTTTTGCTCCTGCTGGACGCTTTGTTCTCTCTGTCAAGCCGTTGCGGACACGCATTTCCGTCCACAAGCCCCGCTAGGCAGCTCCGCACAAGATACTTTTTGTTTGAAGGGCAAGCAGTTGACGCAGTGTACGGTTCGGAGCGGCGCGTCACCGTTCCTGGCAAAAGATCGGCTGATCTCTTCCTGGCTGGCTGACTGGGTGCTATGATCGATCGTCGAGTCAGCGACAAAACAAAACAAGTCGGTTGTTTTGCTCGGCAGGGCAAATCGACGAGCTTGTGGCTTGGGAAAAATGGAGCGCCATGTAAAGTAAAGGTGTCCTCTCAGCGCTGGTGCTTGAGCGGGGCGCTTCCGCGATGCCTTCCCCTCCTCTTTGCGCTTTTGGGATCTCGTCAAATCGACAAGGCAATCTCAGCGAGATATGCTCGGAGCACAACCGCCGTCCGAGCATTAGCAAACCGAACTGAACGTGGCTGTAATAGACTAAGAATTATATCCAGGGCGGATTGCTGCCTGAGGTTTCTAGTTTCTAGGATATAAGCAACAATCAACAACTAAGTTTTCAGCCTGCGAGCGTTTCGTGCATTCGGCGTCAACAGATTGCGCTGCTGCTGCTGCGGAGAGAAATCAAGCGAGGAGCAGATGCTCTTTATTGGGCGTATGTATCGAGTGCGCAGACCACTGGCAGCCAATCAAAGTGAGCTAAAAAGAGGACACCACCTCCTTTAAACTCTGGTTTGGCCCCAGACGGTTGCAAAAAGCTATCAGGTCTTACACCCTTGCATGAAGCAAGTTGTTTCGCCCCACCTCAGGCCGCCGATTTGTCTTGCAAACCAAGCAAAGGGCGAACTCAGCAATCTGTACAACTTGCGCACAAGCATGAACAAGCAAGAGATAGCCTGCCAGCCTGCCTGCCTGCCAGCTAGCACAACAGCATTGTTCTTTCTTTCAACATTTTTCATGCATCTCAGCAACCTACTCCGATCTTGCTGAGCTCGTCCTCCTGGTACGCCAGCCAGCCACGCCAGCAGCAGCGGATCCACCACTCTTTTTTTCCTTTTCAGCCAATCGCTCCGGAAAAAAAAAGAGATCCGGTTCTTTTCCTGCTTGAGGCCGCTGGCGGGTGGCTGGCTGGCGAGGCGTTGTCGCATACAGGTCTTAGACTTTCAACATTGCGATGAGGGATGAGGGACCGCCAATTACAACCGAACAACGTTCACCACCAGCCTCTTTCAAAAAGAGGCAAGCAAATCAATCTAGTCAGTTTGCTATGCCCCCATCCCCATCCCCACCATCACCCAATAGAGGACCCTGGGAGCCTCTCCCCATTGAGCGGACGGGACGGGCAAGAGCGACAGAGAGCTCAAGAGAGAGAGAGGGCGGTCTTTTTGACTCGTTGGCGGGCGGGCGGGCGGCCGCGCGCGTTTGGTTTGGTGGGCGGTCGCATGAACGTTCATTCCGCAATTTCCCGACTTTCGACGACCGTCTGGATCTAGCACGAGCCCGCAAGTTGCCGCCTTCCTTCTTCCTTCCGACCAAGTAAGACAGTCAAGCGACCAGCAGCAACCATGGCTGGCGGAGGCAACTCGTACATGTCCATGGCGACGCCCAACGACGCCAAGAACTACACGAACGATGTGGGCCAAGTGCAGTGGGCGCAGATCCCGCTCAACGCGGCGCTCGACAAGCTCAAGGCCACCCGCGAGGGTCTCACGTCCGACGAGGCACAGAAGCGTATCGCCGAGTACGGCCCGAACAAGCTTCCGGAGGAGAAGGTGAACAAGCTCATGGTCTTCCTGAGTTTCATGTGGAACCCGCTTTCGTGGGCCATGGAAATCGCCGCCATCCTCTCGATCGTGCTGCTCGACTACTCGGACTTTGCTCTGATCATGTTCCTGCTCCTCTTGAACGCCGTCATCGGTTACCTTGAGGAGATCCAGGCCGGCGACGCCGTGTCGGCGTTGATGGGCCAGCTTGCGCCAGAGGCCAAGGTGTTCCGCGACGGCGAAATCGTCAACATCGGCGCCGACCAGCTCGTGCCGGGTGATGTCATCCGCGTGCGTCTTGGTGACGTGATCCCAGCCGACCTCAAGTTCCTCGAGGGTGATGCCATCAAGGTGGACCAGTCTTCGCTCACGGGCGAGTCGCTCCCAGTGACCAAGAACGAGGGTGACGAGGGTTACTCCGGCTCGGTTGTCAAGCAGGGTGAGATTGAGGCCGTTGTGACCAGCACCGGTGTTAACACGTTCTTGGGCCGCGCTGCTGAGAAGATCGCGTCGGCCGACTCGCACGGCCGCCTGCAGATGGTGCTGACCACTGTCGGTAACTTCTGCATGATCTCGATTGTGATCTGGTGCATCATCGAGCTGATCGCTCAGATGGGCGCACGCTCGGACGAGAACCCGTGCTACATCAAGACGGACGGCTGTCTCGGTGTCGCCAACATCCTTGTGCTGATCGTCGGTGGTATTCCTGTGGCCATGCCAACGGTGCTGTCGGTGACGCTCGCTATCGGTTCGTCGGCGCTCGCCAAGGAGAACGCCATCGTGACCCGTTTGACGTGCATTGAAGAGATGGCGTCGATGGAGGTGCTGTGCTCGGACAAGACCGGTACGCTCACGCTGAACCAGCTCTCAGTGGACATGGACAACCTGATTCCGTACAACAACTTCACGGCCGGTGACATCCTCAAGTTCGGCGCGCTCGCGGCTCGTATCGAGAACAACGAAGCCATCGACGTGGTGTGCTACAACACGTACCCGGGCAAGGACACGATCAAGGATGAGTTCACGTTGCTGCACTACACTCCGTTCGACCCAACGACGAAGCGCACTATTGCCAAGCTGAAGGACAACAAGACTGGCGAGATCTTCCGCGCGTGCAAGGGTGCGCCGCAGATCATTTTGGACATGGACGTTAACGCTGAAGCTCTCCGTCAGGAGGTTGAGGAGCGCATCGACGAGTTCGCGTCGCGCGGCTACCGTGGTCTTGGTGTCGCCGTGGACTACAGTGGCGACGTGCCAGTTGAGCAGTGTCAGTGGAAGATGATTGGACTGCTGCCTCTGTTCGACCCTCCTCGCCACGACACTGCGGACACCGTGAAGAAGGCTATTGAGCTCGGTATTGCGGTGAAGATGGTTACTGGTGACCAGCGTGCTATTGCCGTGGAGACGTGCCGTCAGCTGGGAATGCCGACCAACATCCTGGACACTTCTTTCTTCAACAAGGCGCCACCTCCGGGCCTGGACCTGGCGCAGATGATCTACGACACGGACGGTTTCGCGCAGGTGTTCCCGGAGCACAAGTTCGAGATCGTGAAGCACCTTCAGTCGCTGAACAAGGTTGTGGGTATGACTGGTGACGGTGTGAACGACGCACCTGCTCTCGCGCAGGCCGACATTGGTATTGCCGTTGACGACGCGACGGACGCTGCGCGTGCCGCCGCCGATATCGTGCTCGTGTCCCCTGGTCTGAGCGTGATCATTACCGCCATTCGCATGTCGCGCGAGATCTTCTTGCGCATGAAGAACTACGCCATGTACTCGATCGCCATGACTGTGCGTATTGTGTTCACGTTCGGTATCCTGACCGTTGCGTGGAACTGGTACTTCCCAACTCTCCTGGTTGTGATTCTCGCCATCCTGAACGACGGCACGATCCTGACTATCTCCAAGGACAACGTGAAGGCGTCGCCGCTCCCTGACTCGTGGAAGCTCAAGCAGGTGTTCATCATCTCGATTTGCTTCGGTCTGTGGCTGACGTTGTCGACCATTGTGCTGTTCTACGTGGCGAACAACACGAACGGCTTTGAGGGGACTGGTGTGGAGAACCTGTGCGTGGGTTGCATGCGCGATCAGTGCGACGACTTCTTCCAGGCGCAGTACCAGCAGTGCGCCAAGTCGGGCAGCTCGAAAGTGTGCGGTGAGATCGACGGTTCGGTGATCAAGGGATACAGCCACTCGGACGTGGGCCAGTTCCGCAAGCGCGCCATCGACGCGTACGTGACTGAGTACACTCGCAAGTACGACAACTACGATAAGCTATTCGATGACCTCGCGGATGTGCACCTCAACGACCTGCCTGGCGACGTGAAGCCGGATGCCAAGGAGCTCTACAACCAGTTCGTCTGGCAGTACACTGATGGTATTGCGGGCCCGTACTTCGGCGACGGAAACTACACGCCGTTCGACGCTGCGCAGAACGGCGAGGGCGTGCTTTTCGTGGGCAACGACCGCGTGCCGCTGACCAACGAGGTGAGCTTCTGCGACTTCATGTGGTCGTACTCGAACTTCAACTCGACGTGGACGAAGAACTACAAGATGATCGGCCCTGGCCAGCAGCGCAAGGAGGGTGTGCTTCGCTCGGTGATCTACACGCAGGTGTCGATCTCTGGCCAGGCCTTGATCTTCGTGACGCGTACCGCCGGCACGAACAACTGGTTCTTCATGGAGAAGCCGTGCAACCTGCTGTTGATCGCGTTCGTGTTCGCGCAGGTGGTGGCGTCGGCTATCGGCTGGGTGGGTTTCGCTGGCTACCCAACGGACCGTATTGCGGTGATCGGATGCGGCGGCGGCTACACGCTCGTGGCGTGGTTGTGGGCGATCGTGTGGCACATCCCGCTCGACCTGATCAAGTTCACGGTGAACTACCTGATCAACAAGGGCCACGGCACGTACTCGCAGACGGCGTTCACGTCGCGCATCAACGCTGGCCACCCGACGCTCACGCACTCGGTCGTGACCAACCAGCAGCGTTCGATCCGTGCCAGCCGCACCGTGTAAGAGGTGTTTGCGTCTTGTAACGTACGTGTGGCAGTGGCGATGTGCGCTTTGTAGTCGATTGAAGCCTCCTGTCTGCGAGTGTGCGACCGATTGAAGGTTGCTGCAACTTGCTCGCCGACAGACTGCGGGCGCTCGGCTTGGCGTGTTCCCGCCGCTGGCGGCACTAAAGAACGAAAGAGAAGGAATGCATGCGTCTCTGTAGAATTACACTAGAAAAAAACAACAACAACCGTTAATGAATTTTCATTTACGAACAAGTTCATGGCGTTGCTCTCCCTTGAAGCTGGCTGTTGAATGCGAATTCGCGAGGCGATCTTTCTCTTACAGCAGCTGCAATACGTCCGATTGGCTGGATCCGACGTTGAGGCGCCATGCGTCACGCTTTTGGCGCATCTTTCACGGGAGTGAAGGACTTCGATGACTCTGCGCACCCTCGCCACTCACTTCCGCATTTGCGCCACGACGATCACGACACGATGGACCACTCGCACGCGCACAGCCATGACCACAGCCACGACCACAGCCATGACCACAGCCATGACCACAGCCATGACCACCACCATGACCACCACCACGACCAGGAGGCCATCCTGGACGGCGACGAGATCGTGCGCCGCTTCACGATGAGCAAGGGCCGCGCGCCGACACCCGACGAGGAACAGCAGCTGCGCGAGCACGGCCACACGCACGAGCACTTTGAACACGCTGGCCACTTCGACGAGCGCGAGCCTGTGCGCGGCGGCCGCGACTGGCACCTGCGCGCGTTCACCGTGGGCATCGGTGGCCCCGTCGGCAGCGGGTACGCCACTTGTGCATCGTCTCTTGTATGGACGCCTTAGACGGTGGCTCACGAGTGCGCTTGTGTGTATGTGGTTTATAGTAAAACGGCGCTGATGTTGGCACTCTGCCGCGAGCTCAAAGACCGCCTGAGCATTGCGGCCGTCACAAACGACATCTTCACGCGCGAGGACGGCGAGTTCCTCGTGCGCCACCAGGCGCTGCCTGAGGAGCGTATCCGCGCGATCGAGACCGGTGGCTGCCCGCACGCCGCCATCCGCGAGGACATCTCGGCGAACCTGCAGGCCTGCGAGGACCTCACGGACGAGTTTGACGCGAAGCTCGTACTCGTCGAGTCCGGCGGAGGTACGCATTCATTATCGAGCTCCTTGGAATGGAGCTCTTCGCGGTTGCGTTTGAGTTGGTTGACTCGCATTGCACTTCATGCTGACAACGCTGCTATGTAGACAACCTGGCGGCGAACTTCAGCCGCGAGCTAGCCGATTACATCATCTACGTGATCGACGTGGCTGGAGGCGACAAGGTGCCGCGCAAGGGCGGCCCGGGCATCACGCAAGCGGACCTGCTCGTGATCAACAAGATCGATCTCGCGCCGCATGTGAACGCCGATTTGAGTGTCATGGACCGCGACGCGAAGCTGATGCGCGGCACGGGGCCGACCGTCTTCTCGCAGATCAACGCTGGCGACGGCGTGCCCGCGATCATCGACTTCATCCTCGGCGCCTACGAGGCGTCCGGCGCCAAGTGAACTAGCTACTGATGCAGTAGTGCTGGGACGTTTGACTCCGATATGTATTGTTGTAGCATCCATCCTCTGAACCGTGTATGCAGTTATCGATTTTTGCGTCAGAGATGGCTGGATGGTTCTTATGAAGAATGCGAATGCGCTGGACTGCTTGGGTGTTATTACCTGGACTTGTGGCTCTCTGTGATCACTTTCTACTGCGCAATTCGCTTTGATTCTCTTGTAGAATTCACTTGCTCAGTGTGTACCTCAGGCGCTAGTGATCCCAGTCGCAAGGTCCAAGATGAGTGAGCGAAGAGACTCTGGTGGGAAGCAACAAAGAACAAGACGTACGCTATTTGGAGAAGATACGCAAGCTATGTTTGTCCCCAGCCTCCTGCGCCTCGCGTCCAGGTGATGCTCAACACACTCCAGCCCAGCATGTCCTGCGCACCGTCTGCCAACGACACCCTCAGCATCACAAGCGATCTCGCGGCACTCCTCTTAC
>JAADWP010000547.1:0-20081 GCA_023336215.1 Globisporangium iwayamae
ACTGCGTGGCTGGCGGCATCCTGATCTACACGGGCCTCGTGGAGCTGCTCACGTACCACATGACGACCAACGAGGACTTCCTCGCGCGCAGCGGCAAGCAGCGCTTCCTGCTCTACGCGGCTTGCTGGCTCGGCGCCGGTGTCATGGCACTCATCGGCAAGTGGGCCTAAGCTTTCTCAATGCACATGCGTTAACGTGCTGACATTCAATACCGCGCTAATGATCCATCTACGCTTTCTCTTTCGTTCTCGCATTGATCCATTCGACTTCAACACTTGATGGTCATCAAGAGGCACTTCAACTGACTAGATACTCGCGTATTCCTTGACGAACTGATCAATCAATCACTGAGCTGAACTGCTCGTGTTTTCCTTGAGAAGTGCTTTGGCATGTTCGAGAAAGCGAGGCATCAAGTGGTGTGGAGCGCTTTTCCTTTGCCATCACAGCTTTCTCGAGTCAAGATGCATGGTGTATGCATCGCAGATGGACCTCTTCTTTGTAAGTCCGTAAGTACTCGCTGCGTTTGTGGAGTTGCGCGCAGTCTGTGCCAAATGATTTCCAGCAGACGGGGCCAAGTAGAAATGATTTGACTGTGAAGGCTCTGTGCAGTATTCTAAACTATTCGCGCCGTCCACCCCTCCAAAGGTCAGGTCCCATTTGTCCGCTTGCCGTTGTCTCTGGGCAGGAGACAACGGGTCGGCAACTGGGTACAGTAGATGCAGCACACCATTGGCGTACAGGTTCATGTCATGTTGGTGCTGTACAGCATCAGAATGGCCGGAGAAAGCAAAGAACTCCTGCCATGGTACTCGATTACACGCCAAGAAGCAGCGAGGCCCTGGAAAGGTCTTCTTCTCATCGACCTTGGGGCTGCTGGTTTAGCACAGGAAATGTGGCACTCGAAATGGAGAAACGTGTGGATGGGAATCCGCCAAAATCAGGTGGCCGTGGTACTCCCAAAGAGAAAGTCTCCCCACCAAACTCAACCTTTTTGTGACTTGAGATTTGTAGCAAGTTTACAAATTTCAAGATACACACAAAAATAGTTCCCACCCAAACGCTGACTTGAGAGCCCACTCTCCCACGCCTGTCGAGTCACAATCAAACGCAAATCATTCACAGAGTACAGCAGTGGTTGATATGTGTTTCAGAACCTCTCGGTCTCCAGGCGAACGAGCCAATCGCAGTGAGCCAGTGGCTTCAAAATGCGTTCTTTCGTCGTGATCACAGGGTGTACAAGCGCTGCGAATGTGTGGCTGGTGCGTGTGCGCTGAGCCAACGTTACACTTTGACCCCCAGGGCATCCGGCTCCCAACCAAGCTTTGTGTTGGTGGTGGTTGCTATGAATGGGCGAGTGGTCGGTCTTAGGCTCCTCGTCCACTGACAGTCTTTCACTCCCTAATCTGCTGGCAACCCGACACTTCCATCCGGTCTCTCTCACACAGGTCAGGATGAACTCTCGCAGCCAGCACCACAAGGAGGTGCAGACCCCCACCAAGTACGTTTCCATTGCCATTCTTCCTGCTAAGATGACCTCTTTGTATGCATGTCTCGAAGTGCTGACTAACGATCTCTCTTGCTTACTTAACTTCAGTGACGTCATGATGTCGTTCCGTTCGTTCAAGGGCACGCTCGCGAGCCCCGCGGGGACGGTCGCAAAAGTCCACAATCTCACATATCGCAGCGACGCCGGCGGCAACCACATGGAGCACGGCACGAAGCTCAAGATCAACATGGATACGGCCTCAGGTAAGCGGTTCAAGCGCGACAAGCTCCCGGCCGATTTCCTCTTCAACATGGAGATGGCGGTGCGTGTGGCCTTCGGTGTGCTCATTGCCTCGGCGATCCAGACGCGCGACAGCGACTACAACCCCAAGGACGAACACACGAAGCGCTGGGTCTTGTTCCCGGACTGGTACTACCTGGGTGGTCTGAGCTACTGCGCCGTGGCCGTGATCTTCTCGGCCAAGGCGAACGCCGGCGCCACGATCCGCGAGATGTGCCAGGCGTTCATGGGCGT
This sequence comes from Globisporangium iwayamae, assembly GCA_023336215.1. Taxonomy (NCBI): domain Eukaryota; phylum Oomycota; class Peronosporomycetes; order Pythiales; family Pythiaceae; genus Globisporangium; species Globisporangium iwayamae. The sequence continues at coordinate 2,021 of JAADWP010000547.1, forward strand.
CGGCTCGGCGCTCATCTACAACATAATCCTCTTCTCGTGCTACACGCTGCGCACGTCCGAGTCCGCGACCGTGCCCAGCGACGGTTTCTACCAGATCACGCGCACGTTCAGCTCGAGCCCGTACTGGGTCAACCTGCACAACTTTTACGTCATCCTGCCCTTCATCATGCTCTTCACGATCGTCATGATGTTGCTGCCCTTTGAGGCCAACACGCGCAAGTTCGCCATGGGCAACAATCTCTTCTTCGGTACGTCTTCCATTCCAAGCTTAGACTATGTGTGAACCTCAGATTAACTCTGTTGTGTCTCATCTGTATCACAGCGCTGACGATCCTGAACCCGAGCAACCCTCTGAACTCGAAGAAGCTCAAGGCCATGGACGATCCGTACTTCGAGACGCAGAACATTTTGAAGAACCTTCAGATGTACTTCCTCATCGGCTTCGTCGGCACGTGCATCTCGGTCTTCATCATGTTTGTGCCCTACCCAGTCTTGTAAGTGACCAGCCTTACTTATTTATGAGTCTACCCGACACAACGTATTGTACTCTGATACTGACCTCTGTTATGTTTATTAAAACCTGTAGTGCTATCAAGAAGCTCCGTGAGGAGACGCGCAAGGGCACCGAGGACATCCTGGACCTGCTCAACCTCATCGTAGACTCGTACTGCTTCAAGAACAAGAACGTGGACCAGATGAAGTTTTTGAAGGTGATCCTGCACCGCAAATTTGAGGTCGCCGAGGCTCGCCACCTGCGTATGGGCGAGCTCGTCAAGGACGTTTGGTGGGAGCAGTTCTTCGGCTTCCACTACCTCCTGAAATTTAACCTCTCGATGTACAAGAACAAGGTGAATCTGCTCGGATCTCTCATCTCGGACCTCCGGTCGCTCAACCACGCGATGCAACTCGAGCAGTACGAAGACCTCCACCACGAGTACATGAAGGTGCTCCAGCGCGAAATCTACATGATCCAGGTGCGCTCAGGTGACTTGCTCAGTGAGATCGTGGACGAGGTACACAACTCGACGAAACACCTGGAGTTGCAGTCGCTCAAGCCGCTCGAGACCCAGATGGAGAAGACACTGCACAAGTACCGGTCGATCCAGTCGCGCACGATGCAGACCAAGCAAATCTCGGTGCAGGACGTCGCCGGCAACGTCCCGCTCAACCTCTTCCTCTTCTCGCTCAACTCGTTCTGCGCCACGATGATCAAGTTCGAGACCACGCACAACCTCAAGAGCTACAACTCGGACGCCAAGCGCGCCAAGTCTTTCCTTCAGATGACCGTCGTCAAGTTCTACAAGGACATCAAGTACGATCGCGCCAGGTCCCTCGAGGCCTTCAAGGCCTCGGTTGCCATTTGCGTCGGCACGATCATCGCCGTGTATGTATACGCGTACAGCTCGACGACTCCGTCGGCCGTGGCCTTCGTCATGGGAAACCACATGGGTGGCTCCTTCAGCATCACGGTGAACCGAGTGGGTGGCGTCGTGGCGGGGAGCGTCGTGCCATCAGTCTTCCAGTTCTTCATCTCGCAGGTGTGTCACCCGCAGTACGTCAATATCATCCTCACGAACCTCGCGCTCTTCATCTGGGTCGCTATGTCCATGTACTTCCGCTTCGCCGGCGGCTACGGCAACTACGCCGGCCTGGTCTCAGCCTTCATCTCCGCTGGCATCTTCCTCAAGCAGTCGGATGTGTGCTTGCCTGATGGCTCGGACAGCTTTGGCAGCATCGCCATCAGTTCTTACTCGAGCTTGGCACAGACTTCGGTCGGTATCATCTTGTTCGTGCTGGTTGAGCTGGCGCTCTGCCCAGAGAGTGCGGCCACGGTGCTCCGCCGCAAGGTGCAGGACTCGCTCAAGCTACTGGAGCAGAGCTTCGCGCTTCTCTTCGGCCACCACCTCGACAGCTCGGATGTGATCTCGGAGGAGAAGCTAGCGAGTCTGCGCGAGATCCTCGAGAAGGACGTGCCCAAGCTGCTAGAGGAGCAGGTGAAGCTGCTCGCCGAGGCCAGCGCCGAGCCCACGATGTGGCGCGCGACCTTCTCAACGCAGAAGTACGAGCATGTGATCAACAACCAGCGCCGTTTGCTGAGCAACATCAGTCTGCTCTTCAAGCTCGTCGAGTGGTTCAACTTCCGCGTCAAGCACAACAACGTCAACATGATGGACACGGCCGACATTCGCGTGGACGACGACGACAACGCCTACAACGACGGTGACACCGTGAGCTACAACAACTGGGCCGCAGCCACGAAGGAGTTCCAGAGCTCGGTCGCCGACACTTTTGCCACGCTCAACACGCTCTTTGGCAACGATTTCATCTACGCCGAGCCCGAGCAGACGGCTGTGTTCATGCAGATCAAGGAGGCTTTCCGCCTGGCGGACAGGGACTGCAGTGGTGAGATCGACGCCGCCGAGGTGCGTGTGATGCTCGAGGCGATCTTCTCGCAGTCAGGCAAGATGAAGGAAGACGACATCCAAAACTACGTGACCGAGTTCATGACGATCGTGGACAAGGACCAGAGCGGCAAGGTGTCCTTTGAGGAGTTCATGGAGGCGCTCGAGAACGGCCTGAAGTTGGAAGTCGAAGTCTACAGCCTCCGCAAGACAACCAAGAAGAACAGCAGCAAGAAGCCTGAGCGCGGTGAAACTGAACTCCGCACCACGCTACTCAAGATCGACGAGGCCACAACGCTCTCTAACAGCGACAACATACTCACGATGGTCGACGACGCAAAGGTTGAGGACGACGGCAAGGACCTGATTGAAGAGCACCACACGATGAACGTGACGGCCAAGCTAAGCCCGAACCACGGCGACGTGATGGTGCGTACGTTCTCGGCCGGCTCGATGGTAAACTCGGGTGCGTTCGTGCCGCTCTCGCCCATGCGCCGGCAGCACGACGTGCTCCACGTTGAAAACTTCTCGCTGACCGAGATCGCGGCCAACATGAAGTCCGCCTACGTGCAGTGGCTCATGCAGGACAGACGCTACGAGCGCGTGTCCATGGAGGAGTTGCTACTGCTCAACTGCCTGGTGAGCGGCGCGGAGGGCATCGCGCGCAATCTCTCGGCGTTGGAGGAGATCGTGGTGTCATCTTAGGATTTCTGGCGTTCATTCTTGCACCAAATTTAGTCTAGAAGAGCTTTCAACATGCCATGGTAGCACGCGAGCCTTCAGTACTATAAATTACTTTTCTTCTTCTCTCAGTACTATAAATTACTCTTCTTCTCTCGACTTTGCAGTTGAGTCCTTCGGAGGTCTTCAAACACGAGTCCCGCCCTGTTCTTACAACAAGCTTGAGAGGGAGTCGACAACGGGCTCTCGACAGCACAATGGATGGCTGTTGTAAGGTTTTGTTTGTCGATGGGTATTGGAGGTGCAGCTGAAAGCTCAGAAGAAGTCGAATGAATCGTTAGCGCTATGAGAAACGGGCGATTTTTTTGTCGCCTTCGTCCCCAAAGCCGATGTTTTGATCACAGTTGTCGCAAACTTATTAATCGAATCGATGCTACGAGGCATTCGAACATGAGGAGCACCGCTTAACATCATCAGCGCACCACAAGCGCTTTCGTTAGTAGATCCAGCTCAAAGAAGAGATCAGATCTTCAAGCCAGAAAGCCCCCATGCAAGTCAGTCCTGCGACGCCCACCGCACGAAAGTCTGGAAGCTGAATCCTTATCAGGCAATTGCATTCAACTGCAGTCTGGATGATGCGAACTCCCCCGTCTGCCTATGAGTTATCCTCTTTACTTCCAAGTGTCGCGCCAAGAAGAAAGATCTCGTTGGTCCCATCCTCAAAAGTAGTTGAACAGACCGACGTGAGCGCAGCACAGCACCGATTCTCTCAACTCCCAGTAGGCGTTCGTCTGCTGCGAACACAGGGGAAAAGATCTGTATCAACGGTACTGTACCTACGAAATGGAGAGAGCTCGCTCATGCCGCAGCACCAGCACAACGAGGTTCTCTCGTGCAGACGCCAAGCCAATGGGCTCGACTGGTCGTCCTCGTTGACTTTGGTGGCTTCCAGAAGTTCTGCGACAGCCCTTTCTGTATCAATGCGTGACGACAGAAAAAGACACATTGTTTTCAGCCAATCAACATAACAGGCTGAGAGTCAGGCGAGCGGACGCGCGTCCACCATTGTCCACTGTCGAAGCTCTTCTGAACATAGAGCTCCATCATATGATGCTTCTTCGGTAAAATGCACATCAACGAGGGAAAGTCGCTTGTCAAGTTTTGGACGTGTGTCCCAGCGAATACGCCATACGCCAGATGGATCCATCATCCAGCCATCCATCGGCGTTGCGCCCGCCACCGCCAGCGAATGCGATCGCTCGAAAGCAGCTGTTCGGTTACACTCGCTCGCTCGCTCTCGCGCTCAGTCACACGCCCAAGCGCCATAAGAGACGGAGGAGAGAGGCACGGATTGCCACGTGCGTCTTATTCCGCCTTCTCGCTCGACTGCCAGCCCCACTCACGAAATCCCCCGGCGCGAGTGCACGTCCACACACACACTGGCGATTCACTCCCGCGGCACCATTCACGGTCTCCGCTAAATTCAAGAGCCACACTGGCCATTAGTAGACCTCGATCTCTTCAGCAGCAACGACCGCAACATGAGCGGCTTCCAGCACAAGTACGTCGCGCGTCTGGCAATGCGTTTAGTCGCACACTCCTGTGTGTGGGTCTGTCTATTGTTCCATGGACATCATACTCACCCCCATGCGTCTCTCTGTATACTCACTGCACAGCGACCTAACAGTGCCGCTGAACGCGAACGACGGCGGCGAACCCGCAGCCGTCGGCACCGGTGCGAGAACCTCCGTGATCCGCCGTGGCAGCATCGGCAGCGAGTTCCAGAGCCCACTTGGCCCTCCTCGTGTGCGCCGCATGACGTACGGCAGCGAGGACATGGGCGAGAAGGCTGCCAAGATGAACATCGACATGGGCAGCAACCGCAAGGGTTCGCTCAAGCAAGAGCGCTTCGCCCGTGAGTAACGTTGTGTACTTGAAGTGCCCTGTTACCTATATTACGATTCCTCACTGGCTGTTTGCCTATTGTTTGCGTGTCATGATTGCTCTTACAGCCGAGTTCCGCTTCAACGCCGAGATGTCGATCCGCGTGGCGTGCGGCGTACTGCTGGCGTCGGCGATCCAGACGCGCGACCCGAACTACGAGCCCAACAGCGAGCACTCGAAGAAGTGGTTCTTGTTCCCGGACTGGTACTATCTGGGCGGTCTGAGCTACTGCGCCGTGGCCGTGATCTTCTCAGCGCAGAAGAACGTGGGCGCAACGATCCGCGAGGTCTGCCAGGCATTCTACGGCGTTGGCATGGCGCTCATCTACAACATGGTGCTCTTCGCGCTCGTGACGATCCGCACGTCCGACCAGAGTGCCGCGGACCCGACCGACGGCTTCTACCAGATCACCAAGACCTTCAGCTCGAGCGCCTACTGGGTCAACCCGCACAACTTTTACGTGATTCTGCCCTTCATGATGCTCTTCACGGTCGTCATCCTGCTGCTGCCCATTGAGAACAACACCAAGAAGTTCGCGCTCGGTAACAACCTCTACTTTGGTACGTACCCATATTGACAGCTCACGAATCTCTAGGTCTAGGCTCGTCTGATGCTAACATTGTGAACAACTTCAACAGCTCTGACGATCATCAACCCGGCGAACCCACTCGACAGCACGAAACTCAAGACCACGGGTGACGCGTTCTTCGAGACGAACAATATTCTGAAGAACCTCGAGCTTTATTTCCTCGTCGGCTTCGTCGGCACGCTCATCTCGCTGCTCATCATGTTCATTCCGTATCCTGTCTTGTAAGCCTTTGCTCTTATCTCAATCAGTAGCTCGCTATCTATGAAGCGGAAGACTAACCTGAGGCTTGCCTTTGAACTATTGGAAACCTGTTCGTAGTGCGATCAACCGGCTGCGCGCCGAGACCCAGAAGAGCTCGGAGGACATCCTCGAGCTGCTCAACATCATCGTGGACTCGTACTGCTTCAAGAACAAGAACGTGGACCATATGAACTTCTTGAGACTCAAGCTGCGCCGCAAGTTCGACGCCGCGACGGCGCGCCACCAGCGCATGAACGCGCTGCTCGACGACGTCTGGTGGGAGCAGCTCTGGTGCTTCCACTACTACCTCAAGTTCAACCGCTCGGTCACAAAGAACTACGTGCGCCTCATCGGCTCACTCATCGCGGACCTGCGCTCGCTCAACTCGGCTATGCAGCTCGAGCAATATGAGCACCTGCACTTCGCCTACATGAAGGTGCTGCAGCGCGAGATCTACGTCATCCAGATGCGCTCCGGCGATTTGCTGAATGAGATCTCGGAGGAGGTCCACAGCTGCTCCAAGCGTACGTGAAGAGTTCATTTGAGGCTAGCTATCTAGACTATCAGGGTGTCAGTGGACTAACCTAGACTCTCTCTTGTGTGTGTGTTAACTACATTACAGATCTGGACTTGCAGTCCATTCGCTCGCTAGAGATCCAGATGGAAAACACTCTGCATCGGTACCGCTCGACGCAGAACCGCACGCTGCGCTCCAAGAAGGCGACGCTCAAGGACGTCGAGGGCAACGTGCCTCTGAACCTCTTCCTCTTCTCGCTCAACTCGTTTTGCAGCACGCTCATCGAGTTCCAGGAGAGCCACAACGAGAAGCAGCACGCCGACAGCATCCGCGCCAAGGACTTCATCAAAAAGTCCATCAAGGGCTTCTTCATCGTGAGCCACCTCACGCGCCTGAAAGTGCTCTCGGCCTTCAAAGTGGCCATTGCGATCCTCATGGGCACCTTCCTCGCCGTCTACGTGTATGCGTACAGCGCCACGACACCCTCTGCAGTCGCCTACGTCATGGGCAATCACATCGGCGGCTCCTTCAGCGTGACTGTGAACCGAGTGGGTGGTGTCGTGGCCGGCAGTGTCGTGCCGTCCGTGTTCCAGTTCTTCATCTCGCAGGTGTGTCACCCGCGGTACATGAACACGTTCCTCTCGGACCTGGCGCTCTTCATTTGGGTCGCTGTATCCATGTACGTGCGCTTCTCGGGTGGCTACGGATCCTACGCGGGGTTGGTATCGGCTTTTATCGCCGCGGGCATCCTGCTCAAGCAATCGGACGTGTGCATTGCCGGCGGCACCGACAGCTCGGCGAGCATTGCGATCAGTTCGTACTCGAGCCTAGCGCAGACGTCCGTGGGCATCATCCTGTTCATCCTAATCGAACTGGCGCTGTGCCCCGAGAGCGCCACGAGTCTGCTGCGCGCCAACATCCAGGAGACGCTCAGGGAGCTGCAGAAGAGCTTCGACGTGCTCTTCGGCCACCACTTGTCCAGCACAGACGTGATCGACGAGGAGACCATCAGCGAGCTGCGTAACATTCTACAGGTGAAAGTGCCGGCACTACTGGTGGAGCAACGCAAGCTTCTTGCCGAGGCCAACGCCGAGCCCATGATGTGGCGCCCGGCCTTCTCGTACCAGAAGTACGAGTCCGTGCTCGACAACTCGCACCGGCTGCTCAACAACAACAACTTGCTCTACAAGCTCGTGCGCTGGTTCAACTTCCGCGTGAAGCAGAACAAGGTGAACCTCAAGAACGCCGTGGATATTAGAGATGGCGGCGAGGAGAAGCTCACCGAGAACAACGGCGACAACACGTACCAGAAATGGGCCTCGGCCAGCCACCTGTTTAGGTCCTCGGTCACGGACACCTTTTCGACGCTGCAGATGCTCTTCAGCGACGGCTTTTTGTACGCCGACCCGGAGCAGACAGCTATCTTCATGCAGATGAAGGAGGCTTTCCGCCTGGCTGATAAGGACTGTAGCGGAGAGATCGACGCCGACGAGGTAAGCGTGATGCTCGAGAGCATCTTCGCGCAATCGGGTGCCGTGAAGGAAGAAGAGATCCACAAGTACGTGGCCGAGTTCATGGATATCGTGGACAAGGACTGCAGCGGCAAGGTGTCCTTCGAAGAGTTCATGGACGCGCTTGAGAATGGACTCAAGCTCGAAGTAGAGGTGTACCAGACCCGCAAGCCCAAAGCCCCGGCGCTGCGTCGACAGGGCTCGGTGGCGAGAGGCTCCATGAGTGGCGCCCTGCCTCGCATCAATGAGGAGAACGGCCGTGGCAGCAGTGGCACGATCACGCCCCAGGCGCCTGGTGGAGCCGCCTCGACGACTGTCAACCTAACCACGGCGATCACGCCTAAGAACATCCAGAACGCCATCATGCGAAGAGCGTCCACGGGCGCCTACAGCATGTTCTCACCCATGCGCCGCCAGCACGATGTTCTGAACGTCGAGGACTTCACGCTGAGCGACATCGCCAACAGTATGAAGTCAGCCTATGTCGAGTGGCTCATGGAGAACAACCGGTTTGAGAAGGTGTCCATGGAGGAGCTGCTGCTGCTGAATTGCCTCGTGAGCGGTGCCGAGGGCATTGCGCGCAACCTCACGACCATGGAGGAGATCGTCGTGTCCTCGTAGGTCTTCAGTTGGACGGATGCTTAAAGCGTCCAGCTGTGGCCTCTGAGCCTTGAACCGGAATAGAAGAATGATAGAAGCAATAAGAGCGAACTAGAGTCCAAGAGGTCCACGACCACACCACCCGCTGCTGCAGGACCTCTCCTTATGCTTATGCCGAGGCTCGGAGTCGTAGGGACGTGCGACTTGCTGGCTTGGCGAGTGTCGTCGCTCGTGTATACTGCCTTGTAAAATGGACTGACGGATACAGATCCTTGATGCTTTTCGTGCTGAATTCGATTTGGATGGAACGTCATGTATGTGCCTCGTTCTCGTCCTGGTTCGCACGCTAGAGATACTACCGCACCGACGGCGCATTATCGCGAGAGGTGCACAAGGGCAACGTCTTGTGTCCGCGTGTCGTCACTGCCACCACATGCATGCCGTCATGCCGCTCTCTCACCGCTGCGAACCAAAGTCTGCTACTTCCAGAGGCGCACTCACGCTCACACCTCACACAGCCCGAGTGGAAGGCAGACCTCCGAAAGCGCTCCAGAGAGTCGATTGGCGCTACCCAAGAGCACATTTCACGCAAGACGTTCTTGCGGGTAGTTGACTCTGGAATCGCAATCAAACGTACTAGTTTCGACCTCTGGAGGAACTGCTACCCTAAGTGCAGAGGACTTGCGGCTCAGATGGCTACACTCATGTCAATGCGACCTGATTACGTTCGCTGGTCGTTTTCATCCAATGGTCTGCCTTAGATCACTGAAGGTTATGATTTGCCAAATTAAAATTTAGGCCAATAAATCGTATTTAGTATAAAAATTGCTCACTGATTTGCTGAAATCGATCATTTGCACTTCTATGTGACTTGTGAAAAAGCCGTAAACTTCAACGTGGGAATGCTTAGTCCACGCTGCCTTCCATATCAAGTTGCCGTCCTTTTGATGCTAAGCAGCAAATATAGAGAGCTAAATCAATACGATTTGCTATTTTATAGCAAATAGTAAGTAATTTCATAATATGAAGGCACAAAGTAATGATACTACACTACTTTCAACTAGACCGATCACCACCAGACGCAAAACGCCAGCATCGAACGAAGAGTTCATTTCCGAACTCGCCTCGCCAGTCACCAAGCCTCCAGTACCACCACCACCAGCAGCAGCAGTCATGGGCGCGCTCGCCGACCGCTTCAACCTCGAGAAGCAGCTCGTGTTCTACCTCTCTTACCACGACAACACGACCAACCAGTGGATCCACTTCATGTGCATCTGGCCGATCCTCATCTCAGCGCTCACCATGTTCGCCGACACGGAGCCGCTCGCCGAGACGCCCGAAATACTAACCTCGCTCCCGTATGGCGACTACATGGTGCTCAATTACTCGGCGGTCACCGCGGCCGTTTACATGGTTTGGTACATCCTCTTAGACCCACTGTACGTCTCGATCTTTGATACCATGGACAAATCTGTGACGTGTGACAGATGACTGACCTACAAAAAATGACTGGCTGTGAATGAATGACTATGTATGTGTATAAAGCGCCGGCTCGCTCGGCGCTGCGCTCGTGCTCTGTGGTTACCTGTTTGCAAACTTTGTGTCGGCCACTGCGCCGCAGAGCTACGGCGTGCCCGGCTGGCAGCTCGCTCTCCCAGTGCACTTGGTGGCGTGGACGCTCCAGTTCATTGGCCACGGCGTGTTCGAACGCCGCAAACCTGCGCTCCTTGACAGCCTCGACCAGGCGCTCATCACTGCACCGATGTTTGTGCTGCTCGAGGCGCTCTTCCCCATGGGCTACCGCCCCGAGCTCTTCCAGCGCGTCGAGAAGCAGGCCAAGATCAACGTCAAGCTCTTCCGCGAGCAGAGCACTAAGGCCAAGGCGTACTAAACCTGATCCAGAGAGCAAGTCCTTAGCCGCCGGTACACCTTGTCTTAGTTTGCACAATAAGTCATGTTTATTTCTTTGTCAGGGCTTTGTTTTGCATCAACTCAATCAATATCAACTTCCGTTATATTTGATTGCTTCACACTCGAAAGTCCATGCGGTGGAAGCGGTAGGTGGCCCTAGAGTCCTGCTCCCCGGCCGCGAGCACCGCGGACTTCGACGTATTCACAAACGTTGGATTCCCACACGCAAACACGCCGATGGGCTCGGCAGAATACGCAAAGTAGCCTTTTGCGACCGTGGACATGAACCTGTTGAGGTCGGGCCGCAAGGACAGGATGTTGAGCTTCTCAAGGATGTCGGGCTCCTGAACTGAGATCGCCGACGAATTCAGCAGATCCAACGCTGGTCGGTTGCTTTCCTCTTCAGTGATGATCGAGAGACCGCCAGAGCTGTTGCTGCTGTAGAGACTGTTCTGGCCATCACCACGTTGACTCTCGCTATCCTCAGATTCCAGGAGACTCGTGTGGTCTTGACCTAGGTCACGATGACCGTACGGGGACATCTCGATCCAGTTGGTCGTCGAGTTGGTCGTCGAGTTGGTCGTCGAGATCACCTCAGTCGTCATAGTGGTAGTCGTAGCACACACGGACACGGGTTCACACTCTGTTCCACAGGTTTGGCGTCGAGGTCGCTGCCTCGATCCCAGCGCTAGGTTGTTTGCATTGATACTACTTCGAAAGCCTCGGAACTTGAAATTCGCAATCACCTTGGCGACTTCTTCCCAAATGATGACCACGTAGGCGCTGAAGCAGCCCATGAGGATCACAAACACGCACGCGATGCGATGCAGAGGCCGGAACATGCCCTCCGACTCAGTTGCTTTTCCGCCAAAGATGCCGCTCCCGTGCTGATGGTCCTGCCACTCCACGTGAATCGCGATCGCCAGCGTCGACGTGAACACGACGAGCAGTACGAGGACTTTGTAGACTGGGCTGGCGACTGATTCCTGGAATGGACGAGACTTGAATCGAAAGCAGCTGCTTCGGTTCTGTGGTGGTGGTGTTGGGGGTTCTTGAGCGATGCCCGCGTCAATGGAGTGGTGGTGGCGGCAACCTTCAGCCCTCTTCTTTGCATTCTGGCTCACCTCTTTCTTAGTGACACATGGATCGACGGCGATCTCGAAGATACAGGGCACCGGCGGATTGTACTTGATCTCTTGGATCGTCGGCATCTTTGTGAGGAAGAGATGGATCCTGAAGTGATTCTCGCTCGGGTCGAAGGCGCGGATATCCATCAGTAACTCCTCAAACTCCTTGAAGAGACAGATGTCCTTGCAGACCCACATGAACCACACCTGGCGGGTATCATCTTCATCATCACCATTCTCGCTAGCGCCGCTGATACTGCGAACCTCCCGCCTGGTCTTGGCTTTGAAGAAGAGCTCTTCGAGCATCGCGATGACGCCCGTAGCCCCAATGCCTTCGGCAATCAGCACCAGACAGCCATACTGCTCATAGTAGATCGGCAGCGAGGGTCCATAGAACCCATCAGCGAAGATCACGGGCGCTTCTTGAGTCGCGTAGGAGAGTTTGCTCAGATCGAAGAACGTCTCGGTCCAGTTGCCCGAGGCCTGTACGTACACTTTGAACGTGTCGTCATGGGCACTGGGGCTACTCGCGACATAGAACGGATGCCACTGGAACCACGAGATGCGAGACGCGTACAGATACACGAACTGACCTGGTGTGAACGCTTTGTGACTGTCCTTCTGGTGCGTGGTGCGACGACATACGAGTCGTGTTGTGCCGTTGGGCAGTGGTGCCATGTCGACGATCTCAATGGGGTACCTCGCGTGGCTGCCGGCGACGATCTTCTGGGTCACGAAGAGCACGAGCGATGGGAAGAGCCACCAGAGCGCCTGGGGAAAGTGCACGCAGACCGCGATGAGCGCGATGGAACTCAGGATCTGCTGGATGCTGAGCGACATGGCGTAGAACTTGCGACGGAACACGCGCAGCGACGCCACAGCAACGATGATCATCGCTGCGAGCGCGAGTTCACCAAAGGCATTGACGCCATTCGCGTCGCGCATGGGCGTCTCCTGATACATGGCGCCAAAGTGCGGGAGCATCTGCGAAATGAACTCGTCGCGCAGATAAAAGCTTATGGCGTGGCAGACGCAGTGTGCGACGCCGAAGAGCAGCGTGAGTGCCCCCAGCCACCTCCGGTACCTGATGCCCAGTGGGTACGGCAGGTGAAAAAACTCCATCCAGAAGCTGCTCTTGTCTACGGGTACAAGCAGGAACACCATCGTAAAGAGGGACATGTACCCGAAACTCTTGCCCATGGCCCGCAGGACTGCGTATGATGATGAGAGCGATGAGACGCCCTCGACCACGAGCACCTGGACGAAGAGGAACGTGTCGATGACCAGAATGAGCAGCACGAATGCAATCTCGCCCCACGTTGCATCGATGTAGAGCAGCAGTGACTTCGCTTCGGAGGTCATCGAGGACAAATCATCTTCGTCTGGGACTTGAGGCTGCTTTGATGACGATGAGAAGCACTGGGTGAACGTTGGCTTGCGTCGCAGGAACCGCGAAAGCTTCTCGGACCGGGACGCCACGTACAGAAGCTTGTTGCTCCTGAAGAGCTGCCAGAGCGTGCTAGCGATCACGGTGGGGACTACGCCACAGCAGAGCAAGTAAACGAACCCAGCGACCTCTTCTTTCGACTGGTACGGCTTGATATACGACTCCATCCCCGAGGTAATCCATGGCTGAATGGAGTTATGGTAACTGGACGAGCAGAACACGAGCAGCGCTAGGATGTGGAAGAAAAAGCAAGACGCGATGATCGCTGCGATGGCTCGAAAGCCCACGAGAGCCCAGCTGGACGCAATCGCTGTGGCTGTTGGTCTATGGACATCCGCGTCCTCATCAGAACGAGTGGAGAGCACAACAGACCCAGCGTCTGGTCGGAACATCTTCATCTGTTCATCGAGCATCGCAAACTCCGACATGGGTGTGCAGCCGACGCCATTGACAGCTCTCGTCACACCAGTCTGCTGAGGTTCAGGTTCACTGTGTTCGTGCGTGAGCCCGTTGATGCTTGTGTACTGGCGCGGCGTGATGAACCGCGAATCGAGATTGTCGCCGTAGCAGGCGCCGTCAAAGTCGCTCAGACGGTGATCGCGAAGCAACGCTGGAGGCATGCAGCTCCGCGTGACGTTCGTGAATGAGTGCATCGTCGTTGGATCAGAGAGGCAACTTGAGCGAATACAGCGAGACCGACAATGTTGATATGCGCTACTTGCTCTCGAGGCGACACAAATAGGCTCAATGAGGTCGTGCAGACGCTGGTGGTGAGCTGCTTACTGATGGCTCGTAATTCTTGAGAGTGGCACAAGAAGAGAGCGAGTCCTGAGTGGCTGGCGATTCGTTTCGTAGAAGAACTCGGTGGGAAAATCATTTTCTTTCCACGTTCTTTCGTTGTCGTTTCAAATTCTCTCAACGGCCGAGCAACAGACGGCCAGAAAGAAGTCATAGCAATACCAGCGCAAGGACGTCCTCTTCAGCAATAGGTGACGGATTTTGTTTGTTCTTTCGATTTCGAAACTTCAGGATGCTGCTACCAGCGTCACGCCATTCGAGCTCTCGGCTATTCAGAGCAAGGCACCTTGGCCCAACGTGCTTACAGCTGGACTCAGTGGATTACCACAACAGTCATCATCACGCACGCCCGGCAGCTTACATCTTGGCGCTGGGGCGCTTGATCAACGCTGTTGACGTCGTCGCACTCTTGGTCTTGCTCTTTGTCTCCCTGCCGCTACTGCTCCCGCTGCTGCTGCAATTGCTAGCACTCGCGGCGCCAGCGAGTTCTGCAGCTTTGAGCTCCGACCAGATACTCTTACGGATTCCGTCCAGCGACCGGAAGGGCGATTCGTGCACTCGTTTACTTCTCCCGGGTAGTTGGAACAGGTCGAGCAGCGCGACGAGCGAGCCGATCCCGACATCGATCCACTCGGCAGGCGCGTACTTCATATACAACCGCGTGCCACTCGACGGCGCAACGTGGCGAGCAAGCGAGCTCGATACTGCAGCGCCCGCTGCGGATTGACTGATAGATGACTGACTCAGCGATCTTCGAATACCAGATGTCGAAACTGAGCCTGACGACGATGCTGACGATGATGACGAAGAAGGAGGTGACAGAATCGATGAGTGTCTCAAATTCCGCCGGCCTTCGTTGTAGTTGCACTCGATCGTGTACACGTACGTGAGCCCCGTGGCTTTGTACAACGCCACGCGACCACTGCCTTCGCGCGATGTCGTCGCATTGCTGTTGTCTCGAAGATCGTGGCGCGACATGTTCTCCTTGTCGAATGAGCACGCCAGGTAGTCGAAATACGGTGTGTTGAGTCCCACGAGGCGAGCGAAAAGTTGGGTGTCGATCTGCTTGGCATTACCCACATTGACTCTGTCGAGCAGGTTGTTTCCATACACGAAGCAGCCACGTCGGCTTGCGTGCGCGTGCAGATCCAGGTACACAACGTTCTCCAACGCTCGTTCTGAACCAGCGCCTCCATAGGACTCGACGATTTCGAGCAGCACCTTCTTCGCAGCAAAGACTGTGGGCGCGTGCTTCTGACTCGGGTTTTCGTACACGCGATTCAAGTTCACGCCTCGCGTGTCGGTGCGGTAGAAGCCTTGGCACACACCGTCGGGGTTCAGCATCGGGATGATTTTAAACACAAAATGCCGGCGCAGCGAGATCGCGCCTTCGTCAGTCGGATGCAACAGCAAGTCAAGCATTCCGTCTAGCATGAAGTTCGCTGGCGTCTCGCCCGAGTGCACGCGCGCAGAGATGAACACGGTCTTTTTCTTTCTCACATCAAACATGGATGCACGTCGACTGCGGTGGTGAAGCTGCTGCTGCATATCTTCACTTGTGGACGTGGGGTCTGGATTTAAAAACTCTGGCTGCGCTTGGCTTGCAATATTTTCATCCATCGACGAGATGGTGAGCAAGTCGACTCGTAAGCCCTCGATTGAGCGCGTGAGGAGCTTCCGGTGGTAGTAGATCGGTGCTGACGTGGACGAGTTTCTCCTTCCTGATGCATGTGACTGGGGTTGCTCAACAGTAGCAGCAGAATTCTCAATGACAAACTTGAGATCGAGCGCCGCCAGTCTCCGCTGGAGCTTGCTGTACGAGTAAGGGTAACAGAACGCGAACCGCACCCGCTCGTTCGCGAACATGAAGCGATGTGTGAACGTCATCTTCATCTTCATCTCCGGCTTGGTCCTTTGTACGGGCTTTGACTGATCCGCTTCACTTACAGCCTCTGATGAGTCAGCAGCCGTAGGAGAAGTTGGCACTGCCAGCGTGTACCGCTCAAACGACAGTGGCGTCGTCAGCCTCTTCCACAATTTCTCATTGTCAAAAATGCGCTCCGTATCTTCAGGCGATCCCGTCACAGAGCCATCCACCGCGCAGTGCATCACAGTGTATCCGTTCGAGTACAACCCCTTCTGGCCATTCATATTGGTCAGTACGATTTGAATCTCGCGCCCAACGACAGCACCTGCGCCATTACCGCTCTGTTTCTTCGTGGCGTCCTGCGCGTGGACTTCGAAATAAAACCACGTCGTGTACCCCGTCGAGATGCCGAACGCCGACGCGTCTTCTGCGACCGCGACGTGGTACACATTTGATGCAACGCGCGTGACGCTTTGCATGTTGCCGCCGTCGAAGCGCGACGTGAAGCTCAGCGCGTCTTCCGGGAACGCGGCGTGCTGTTTGCCCGGCCCCGTCGTCGCCAATCGCTCCAGCACCATCGCATCGTCCACACAAGCGCTATCGCTGCACAAAGCTTCGTGATTTCGGTGCGGCACAGAGCGCTTCAACTCGTTGCTGACGTGAGCGGCAGCGTCGTTGCTCTGCAGCCGCAATGCCGTCATGTCCGTCGGTGTTTTGCGTAGCTTGTGCTGCTTGCTCGCGTGTATTACGTGGGGCAGGACTAGTAGCCGGCGCTGTTACTGCTGGTAGACGAGCGCGTTGTGGATATGCGCGGATGTATTGCGTGGTGGCTGATGTGGAGAAGCTGTTGCGAGCGGATCTGTGCGTGCGAGCGGATCTGCGCGTGCGTGCGGATGAATGAATGCGCAAGTTCAAGTGGGCTTTGCTTCCCAACAACAGCGACAGACGACCACTTCGATAAAAAAAAGCTGCGATTCCGAAAAGTTCATCTTGCGTTTTGTATGGAAGCGTTTTTTAAGTCTGCTTGCTCACAATTCACCCACTTACAGAATTTGTACTCCATTTTCAAAATGAAATGCTAAAAGACACGGTACGTTTTACGAGTTGCTAACCTGGACCAGTTTATCAAAATAAGGCAAATTTGCATAGCATAACACGGTGCACCGCTTCAAGACCAAGACTCACCCCAGATCCAAAGATTGCGGAAATGAATGCAAAGAACGCTCTGCAACGGATCGTCAAAGAGGTCGAAGACCAGCGCAAGCTGCGGCGAGCACCTTCGTGGGGACCCCGCCGATCGACCTTCTATCCGCTTGTCTATTCGGTGATCTACGAGATCACAACGCTGGGCTGCCCACGCACAGACTTTACAAAAACTACGAGATCGATATGGTGGCCGACATGTTTGCTTCAGCTAGGAACCCGACACTCCGACATGTGCGCATCAAATCTGAGCTCGGAAGGTGAATATAACCACGTTAACTCCCAAACACTTGGTCACCATCTCATGAAGCTGTCGACCACCACCACACCATAAAGAATATTTGCTCCATCGGTACTCAAGTCGCTCACTGTCGAAGAAGAGCAACTTTCTGACGAGTCCATTGCTAGTGTTTGCTCTGCGCCCCAATACTCAAACCACTTGAAGAGGCTGCAGCTTTCGTTCAGCAGGTTTTCAACCTCGCTCGCGAGCGAATATCATCCCGAGTACATGTGAGCGTGTCTCACGTATAGGATCTTCCACCCGGATTCGCAAGCTCGACTCGAATACTTTGAATTGGGCGAGTTCAAGCTCGATAACGAGATGATGGACACGGTTGCCGCGATTCTTAGCTCGTCACATCCTGGAAGGATGCTTTGATCTCTCCAGAACAGACATTGTTTAGAAGATGTCGACGTTGGAGCATTACAGTACCCACCGGTCAGCGCATGCTTGTGTGCATCAAGCCAACAAGTTTGACTGTCAGGAGATTTCCGGACACTCGTGGACCCATCGCGACCTCGCAGTTCGCTGGCTGCACTGAGTTTGAAGTGTGCGTTATAAAAGGCGTGGGTGGGCATCATGGCCCCAGGCTTCGACTGCGGATGGCTGACAACTTCCGCATTTGAAGATCGATTCATCGTATGCAAGCGTTGGTATATGACGCTCAGTCCGAAGCCTTACTTGTGGAGCTGATCTCTTGTCTCAATGCGAGTCACTTGCGAAACCTTGGAGTTGAAACGCTGTTTCAGTTTGACAGCGGCGTGTGCGACCTTGCTCGGGCACTTTGAGACAACCGATCGATGTAGTGTCTCCGACTCGTTGCTTCCTGATGGACATGGAAACACAACGACCACCAGTGCACTTGAGTCCTCAATGGGAGGTTCGAGGGGATTTGGCCAGGAGGTCTCGAGATTGCTCAGAATTGTTACGAGTCAGAGTTACCG
>JAADWP010000548.1:0-20030 GCA_023336215.1 Globisporangium iwayamae
AATGGGGTTGTTAGCACGGCAGAGGGATACAGTATAGTCAGTCACATAACATACTCAAACAGCATCGCTAAACTCCTAGTGGTCGCAAAGTTATGAGGAAAAAGGTGGGTGGCCGTATATTTTTGGCCTGGAGTGTAACAGCAGCAGCAGCAAATACCGCATGGGCTGCAGAGACGGCGATGCCGTGAGCGCCGCGACGCGCATGCCCGTGCCGCTCAACTGGGACACCAGTAAGATCCCAGCGCTCGAGGTCATGCGTGCGCGTCACCATCCACGCCGTATGACCGCACGGTATGTCACTATCGTCACCTGCGTATTGCTCTTCTCCATCGCGGCGACATGCGTGCGCGACGTGGCGGCCATGGACGTCATGGGCGCCGCGCTCGCGGAGGAAGACGAGGGCGACGTCGCATTGCTAACCGTCGCGGACTCGTCGTTGCCACCATTGCCGCTCACGGCGAACGCAGCCGCAGCATTGCCAGTGAAAGAGGGACCGCAGATAGAGATCAACGCGAGGCGAGAAGCCGCACTTGCCGCGGTCAACAAGCAGGCGAACCACCTCGCCGATGTGCTCAGTAAACACGAAGTCGAAAAGAAAAAAAAGAAGGAGGAAGAGAAGGCTGCCGTCGACGAAGGTGAGGACGAGGGACCAGATGCGTTAGCACGAGGAGAAGCGTCAAATGATAACGCGAATGCACTGCTGAAAGACAACACGGTAACCGAGCGGCCAATGCTTGGTGTCGAGCTCTCTCCAGAGCAGTTGGAAGCGATCGGTCTGACGACGAGTCTGCCGTTGGATGCGGTGAAGGAAGAGGCCGAGACGAAGAAGAAGGAGCAAGCGAAGCCGAAGGACAACATCATGACCACCATCAATACTGGCAAGGAGGCCTCACTGAAGAAGGACGTCGAAGCCAAAGCGATGATCCCGAATGCGCTCGCGACCACCGATGAGGACGAAACGGAGGACCTGGCGGCAGTAGCGGCAGCGAATGTGTCGATTGACCACGTCGAGGCGCATCTACTTATTCTGCAGCAGCTGGAGTTGAGTGTAGCGCAGAGCATCGAAGAGATGAATGCGAAGGTCAACTCGCGGTACGTCAAGCCGTCAGGAGAGTCCATGCGCATCAGCCAAGAGCTGCAAGTGCTCAAGGTAAGTACTCCCGCCATTCATGTTGATTGTGTTCTTCTTTATGCGAGCCCATTGCTGATTTATCGTGGTGCAACGGCTTGAGCAGAACAACCTGAAAAAGCTTGCGGAAGGTCTAAACGGCACGCTCTCGGAGTTGGTCGTGGTGGAGAAGGACACGGAGAAGAAGTCCAAGAAGCTGAAAGAAGTGCTCGAGCACCAGAAAGAAGAGGAACAGGAGCAGTTCATTGAGGAGAACGGCATGAAGGTCGTTGACTACGAGACTGGCCACATCCGTAACACCACGGGTCTATCATCTGTCCAGCTGCAAAAACTCGAAGCCGCAGAGAAGAAAGTCGACCCAGCAGTGCTTCACTACGACTTTGAGCTGCTCGGTCAGATTGCGATGCTGCTCGGCGTATCGGCGATTGGAGGGATTATCGCGACCTACTTCAACATTCCACCGAATGTCGGCTATCTTCTCGGTGGAGCTCTGGTCGGACCGTCGTGCCTAGGCTTGGTGCGGCAGTTCAAGGAGGTGGAGACTATCTCTTTGTTCGGCTCGATCTTCTTGCTGTTTGGGCACGGAGCAGGGTACACGCCGCAGAAGCTCGACGACAAGTTCAAGAAGTACTTCACCGGCGGCATGGCGTACATTACGTCTATTGTCGTCTTGGTGTCGATGGTGTCCGTGTACATTGGATGGGTACGTTCTTGTTATCTATCCGTGCTATGTATGGTTGAGCGAGCCGATGCCTAACGTATACGTTTCTTCACGTTGCTGCAGTCGTCATCATTTGGAGAAGGCTTAATCATCGGCGTTGCTGTTTGCTTCACAACCACTGCACCACTCTATGAGTACATTCGCGCGAACCAGATCCAAGAGTCTTCGTATGGACGAGTAAGTGGCTCACTTTCCCAGATGCTGATATTGTTGGATGTTGTTCACTAACAGCCCCGACATTTACGTGTCTACAGACACTGACTGCCATCATTGCAGTCCAAGATATCCTGATGAGCTTCGCGCTGGGTACACCAGAGTGGTTTTCCAGTCGATCCGTGGGCTGGATCGGTTTTGCAGCGATTCGTTCCGTCGTGTCCTACGGGATCGTGGTTCTGCTGGCATACGCGCTGTACCTGTACGTCGTTCCTCGACTTCTTCGCTTCCTGATCGAGATGGAGCAGGTGCATCACTCCCCCCTTGTGCTGCTCGGTGTCGTGTCGGTGTGCCTGTTCATGGCGCTCTTCACAGAGTACATCGGCTTGTCGCTCGAGTGTGGTGCGTTCTTGGCTGGCTTGGCGTTCGTCAATGCGTCCAACGATGCAAAGGCAGCGTTTACGTCTATTCGCGTGATGGAGAACTTGTTTGGGAGCATGTTCTTCGCGTGTGTGGGCATGATCCTGAACCCGATCTTCTTGCTGAAGAACGCTGCCGAGATCCTGTCAATGGTCATTTTGATCGTCGTCATCAAGACTTTATCGATGACCGCAGTCATGACTTTCTTCAACGTCAAGATGGAGAAAGCGCTGCTCGCAGCTGTGGGCTTGTGCCAAATTGGCGAGCTTGCGCTAATCTTCATGATCAAGGCTCACGCAACCAAGCTCGTCTCGCGTCGCATCTACTTGCTGTTCGTGGCTGCCATCTCGGTCTTCCTCGGCTGCTCGTCCATTTTCAACCGCCAGGTGCTTCTCGCTCGACGAAAGAACGTGTTCAGGCTGCCGTCGATCATGCGGCGCTCGGAACACGAAGAAGTCTTGAGCGACAGCGACGGTGGTCCGACTATGCGGACGCATGCAGCCTCCGACGTGGACAGCGACACGTTCTCGCCAGTCTCGGCCCCGCGGCGTAAAAGCACAAAATCCGTAGCTCAATAGAGAAGCAAGCGAATGGCTGGTGAGTGAGTGTGCAGACATGTCCATATTTCTTATCTTGCATTTCTTTTTTCGTGCAGCCGCCCACCGGCCTTATCTAATCTCTTCTTGTTCGACGACAGAAGAGCAAACTAAACTATTCACTTGCGTTAGTGGTGGGGGTGCTGCTGCTGACGTTGTTGTTGTCTTCTTGATCGCTCATGGACGACGACGACGGCTGCTCGACTGGAAACTGGTTCGCGTCCTCGAACTCCGTCGTGCTGTCGTCCTTGTCGTTCGATGATGACGAGATTCTGGACGCGTTCGCGTATCGTCGGCGGTCCTGCACGGGCTTCTGCAGTGGAAGTGTCGCCTGCTCAAGCAGGAACGCGAAGCCGTCGCGGATCTCCTCATTCTGGAACTCGAGGTGTAGTTCGCGGAATCGCGTCGTGACCGAGAGCACGCAGCCGGGGTCCACCGCGCGCTTGCAGCCGTTCGGCAGGTTCATCTTGTGCGCCATGAAGAACTCCGACTGGTCGCCCGTCATCATGGCGCGGATGTCGTTCAGGTTGATTGAGTCGTCCAGTTTGTCGGCCGATTGTGCAGGCGACGCCGGCATAGTGACCACCGACACGGACGATGCACGCCCAGAAGACGTCGCAGCCGAGTCTGTAGTGCTGCTGTCGTCAAAGGAAGAGGCAGACGACCTTGAGGTAAACGAAAGCGAGAAGCCCCCACTGGCAGTTCGCTCGGCCTTGCCGCGGTCTCGTCGGAAGGACTTCCACCAGAGCTTCTTCTCGCTGGTGCTCCGGTCTGAGGCTGAACTGTTGTTGCTCGAGTTACTTCCCGTGCTCGAGAGCGAGCTGTGCCGCTGCTGCTCATCACCCTCCTCATCTTCGATCGCCGGCTCGCTTCGTCGTCCACCGGTGGTTTCACACACGCTCAGGCGGTCCACCTGAGGGTGCACGTGGAGCTGTGGCTGACTGTTGCTGTTACTGCTGTCCTTCGAGATGCCAAAGAGGCTTGTGAAGCTGCGTGCGTTCTGGTATCGTAGCAGCCCGCGCTTGAAGAGCTTAGGCTGCCACGTGATGGACTTGCCGTCATTTGAGAGGCGGAGCTTCGTGCGATGTGGGAGCCCATTGCGGCCGTACTTGACGACCTCAAAGCCGCCCATGGCCAGTTTCTTTCGGATGCTGTCGGCCATCTGCTGTTTCCGCGTCAAGTCCGCCAAGCGTTTGCGTTCTTCAGCCTCTCGGCGCTGCTGGTCGAGGATCTCCTTGCCTTTCCGGACCCACGGGTGCGCGCGAAGGTACGCAGCTGATGGCCGGTGGCTCGGCGTGATGTGCAGCATTTTGGCAATCTGTTCAAGCAACATAATGCAGCAAGGTTAGCTCACTGAGCACACATAAGTCGTCATGCAGATCTCAATCAAGGCATGCACTTACGAGCTCCTTGACGGTCGGATCGATGTAGCCCCAGTCTTTCGAAGGGAAGCGCACGTTGAAGCGGTGTGTGCGCAACTGCGAAAGCTTCATTGGGAACGGAGGGTAGCCGCACAGCATGATGTACGTCACGACACCCAGGCTGAACACGTCGACCTCGATCCCGTACGGCTTTCCGTCCAAAATCTCGGGCGCCGCGTACCCTGGAGTGCCGCACGAGTCGATGGATTGCTCATTAAAGTCGCTAAGCTGCTTGGCAAAGCCAAAGTCGCAGAGCTTGACGTTGTCGCCACTGAGCAGCACGTTCTCCGGTTTGATGTCGCGGTGGATGATGTTCTTCGAGTGGCAGTAGTGTAGCGCCTCGACGAGCGCCGCCACGACCTTCTGGGTCTCGCGCTGCGGGAACTTGCCCTGCTTGACGATTTTGTCGAAGAGGTCGCCGTGCTCCGCCAATTCGGTAACGAGGTAGCACTTGCTGTCGTCCTCGATCACCTCGTGGAGCCGCATGATGTTGTCATGACTTACGCGCGAGAGCACGTGGACCTCTTGGCTCAACGCTGCTCGGTCCACGGCCGAGAGCGCGGCCTTGTCTACGATCTTGCACGCGTAGAAGCCGCCTTTCTTGCGGTGCGTGACCTGCTTGACCGTCGAGTACGAGCCCTCGCCCAGGTGGCGCGTGATCGCATAGTGCTGGTGGAAGTCCAGGAAGCTCTTCTCGCCCTTGCGATAGATCACGCTCGGCGGCGGTGGGTTCGCAAACTCCTGGTCTTCTTCTCCGTCTTCTTCTTCGCTCGCCTTCAAGCCTGAGCCCTCCGAGGTCTCAGCGCTTTCCTCAGGCTGGTCGTCGTTAATGGTGCTGTTGTTGTTGCTGCTACTGGCTTTCGTCTCATTCTCGTCCTGATTCTTCTCGCAGGTGCTCTTGGAAGTCGCTGGCGAGATGGAGATTGGCACCGTGGTAGCAGTCTTGTTGTCTCGAACCGCCACTGGACTGTGCTGCTGCTGTTGCTGAGGTGATGCTGGTTCGCTCTTGTTGTTGCTCCCACTGCCGCGCGTCCAGCCAAGGAGCTGACGCATTTTGAGTCTTCCTGGGGGCATCTCGCGCGCCGTGGGAGATGCGAACACGCGCTCTGAGTCACCCCCGCCGATACACCTGGCGAACGTCATGGCGCTCTGCTTCACGCCTGCGTGATCTGTCGTCGTCGTCGTCTTCGCTGCTGTTGTTGGTGGAAGTTTCTCCCTTTTCCCCGTGTCGAGAGAGAAACTCCTACTTGGTCGGCGGAGGGTTTCTTAGTCCGATCCTGTCTCAAGTCGCCAGTCAGGAGCGAGCGAGTGCGGACGCGCGTGGGGATCCAGAAGTGATGCTGGCAGCGAAGTCCGAAGGGCTTGTGGAGCTCCGTGGATAAGCCCGACAGACGGAGAGCTCCTTTGGAAATGGGATCGTGCGCCTGAAGCTCAAGTCCGAGGAGCTATTTAAGATGTTCACCCCTGTCAGAAAGGCAGTGGCTTGGCTAGCCGCAAAAAATCCAAGCTCAAGCAAGCGGCAAAGCTCTATAAAGCGCTGTGTGAGCGATCCGGAGATGGAAACCTGAGAGCGAGTTGCTGTAAATGGATATCGCGACGCCACGCTTTCCCAGCAACCCGGCGACTACTTTGGCTTGGAGCGCTCCGTCGAGAATAACCGGCCGGCGGTGGCGGCGCGTCTCTTCTTCCCAGGTCAAAGGTGCTGGCTGGATTTGTTTGTTCATGAAGATTAGTGCTGGTGGTTTCACCACCGTTTCGCACGCCATGTTATCTATGTATTTGCAGCGCGCCTCGTCTATAAATACGATGGGTGGATGGAAAAGCCGGCGAAGAGTCAGGAGATCAATCGCCCATGCGACGCTGCGACGACACCAAACGCAAGCAAGTAAACGCGACTGTGCCAATGTTCATCCACCCGCGTGAGATGAGCGTGAGTATATGACATGGATCCAATTATCACCTTCTCATCCGAGTCTCTATCTGATTGGCGAATGGCTGGCTGGACGGAAAGAAATGCGGCGCAGGAACTTCCGAAGTCATGACGCTGCTGCTGTGGTTCACAACGTGACGACAGTTGCTGACGGCTCCTGAGCTCCATCCACCCATCTCAGATGGCATTGGCTCAAGGCTCAATAAAGGCGCTACCGTGCCTATCGATCAGATGCCTCAAGCGATGATGAGCTCTCCACCATCCTGACTGCTGGTACTCTGCTCTGCATCGGCGATTTGAGCCATTTGACGCGTCAGCTCAGTGTTCAGCAGCGCTTCGTGAGCGCGGGCGACTGGAAACACGTGAATGCTGCCAAGTGATACGATAAGCTGCGCTTGTTAGCCGACATGAGAACAGCATTACACCGAGTACGAAGCGCACCTGAGGTCGTTAAAGGCTGCTTCGTAGTATGTAAACTCATCGTGGGACTTGCTGAGACCAGGCGCCAGTGGGGTCTCCGAGAGGAACGGCAGCACGCCCACGAGTACGGACGCCCTGCGCTCCGTCGCACTGATGAGTCGGTCACTGTACGCCTCAAAGCTGTGGACAGACAGAAACACGCGATGGGTTCATTCAGACGGGTTCCTTCAAATATATGTCGTCCATTACTGGCAAAAAAGATGCACCTGTTGCCAATGAGGACGACGTCACTGAGCTGCTGCTGTCCCCAGTTGCTCGCGAGGACGTTCTGGTAGAGTGTCTTGCCGCAGTGCGGCATGAAAAACACGGTTTTAGCAGACGCAGCGCGCTTGCCGCACTCGTTCTGCTGGATCGTCGCGAAGCCAAAATGCTCGGCGATCGCTACGTCGCTCTGTATTTCGTATTGGGTGGACCATAGAGTGAGGACATCCCCACACTCGTTCACGAAATGATCACTTACTCGCGTACCTTGTTCATGACCGGGTCGAAGATCTCTGCGACGCTGCTCGCTGTGTCGATTCGCTCTCGTAGAGCATCGAGCAGCGCATTCGCGTACGCGAGCTGGTAGATCGCGTTCGTGGACGAACAAAAGCTGCCGAGGCCGTAGCTCACGAGGTGCACCACCTGACCCCTAGGCGCCGGCGTCTCTGCTGATGACTGCTTCAGCTGAAAGTGCGCGTCGATCACTCGTACGGCATCTAGGAGCAGCTTGCTATCGCGCAGTGCGAGTGCAATACGTGCTATGCGGCCCTGAATCGCGCTCTGCTTTGCCAGCGCCACGCTGCCGTCGCTTGGCGTGTCAATCGAACCGTGACGACGGCGGTCGCGACTGGTGGTATCGCGAAGTTGATGCACGCGCACAAGGCAGACACACACACTATGGTCAGTACACATGTATTGCACTGCAATCCCACAGGATAATAGAGTGGCTGGACACGAACGGATGAACGCCACTCACCTGCTGTGCGCCTTGTACTTGTACCCGAACGCGGCGGTGGCGGCGGACGAAGAGCTCTTGACGACCTCTACAGACGCGTGATGCGATGATGCTGCCGCAGTGCCATTGCGGACGCCGTGGCGCTGCTGCTTGCTGTGCTTCTTCTTTCTCGACGAGCCGCGCGACACGAGCTGCCACTCGTCCGCTGCTGCAGGTGCTACCGTCACCACCTCCACATCGCCATCAGCCACCAGCATGTTGCTACTGAACTTTCTGTCTGTCTGTTGTTGAAAGTCAAATTGCCAAATTTGACATTTGTCGTTTTTCATGAAATTCATCAATCTATTTGAAAAAGCAGTTTGTACATTACTTTCTTGTAGTTTTAGAGATACTCAACAGAATCGGCCGTGTTGACACCCTGCGACATGTATCGCAAGGAAGCCCTGTCATCATGCTCGTAGTGGCCATTTTGTAAACATGCCGACGCTGTCGATGGCGCTGGGGCGTCGCTGTCAGCCGCGCAGGTACTGACGGACCAGTGAGCAACAGCAGTAGCGACCGCCAGATCCGCTTTTGACGTCCGCAGCTCAAGCTTCAAGATCACTCCAAGACCTCTTCGTTCTCAAGACCACCCCAAGACCCCAAAACCTCAAGAGCTCCTCACCCATGGCGTCGGCGATCACGGACTGGCAGCAGGTGCTGCCGCACGCGCAGGCTGCGTGGACCGAGGCGCTGCAGACGTTCCCGCTTCCGTATGCAACCAGCGGCGCTCTGGCCGTGAGCATCCAGATGCTGCTCACCGCGGTCTTCATCTGCTGGATCGCGAGTGTGCTCACGCACAACTACTCGTACACGGACCGCATCTGGTCGATCACGCCGTTCTTGTTCGTGTGGCACTTTGCGTACAAGGCCTCACT
Organism: Globisporangium iwayamae; assembly: GCA_023336215.1. NCBI lineage: Eukaryota > Oomycota > Peronosporomycetes > Pythiales > Pythiaceae > Globisporangium > Globisporangium iwayamae. The sequence goes on from JAADWP010000548.1 coordinate 8,705, forward strand.
CGAAGATGGCGGCAATTGGAACGGTCGCCTGCTGCTCATGGCTGTGCTCTCGACGCTCTGGGGCTGCCGTCTCACTTTCAACTTTGCGCGCAAGGGCGGCTATAGCCTCAGCGAGGAAGACTACCGCTGGGCGGTGCTGCGCAAGCACCTACACCCAGTCTTCTACCAGGTCTTCAACGTCGTCTTCATCGCCGGGTACCAGAACGTGCTCATCTACCTCACGGCGCTGCCGGCATACGTGGCCTATACGCACCGCGTGCCGCTGACGCAGGGTGACGCGGTCGCAGCCGTGCTCTTCCTGGCGCTGCTGCTGCTCGAGACCGTCGCGGACCAGCAGCAGTGGAACTTTTACAAGCAAAAGTACGCGCTCATCGCCAGCAAGCAACCGCTCACGGGCGACTTCAAGCTTGGCTTCAACCGTAGCGGGCTCTTCCGCTACAGCCGCCACCCGAACTTTTTCGGCGAATTCTCCCAGTGGTGCGTCTTCTACGTCTTCGGCGCGATCGCGTCCGGCGTGGCGCTCAACCCGACGATCGTTGGCGCCGTGCTGCTCGTGCTGCTCTTCCAGGGCTCGACCATGTTCACCGAGTGGATCACGGCGTCCAAGTACCCGGAGTACAAGCTCTACCAGAAGCAGGTCTCGCGCCTCGTGCCCTGGTTCTCCCAGGTGGGAAGCGCCAAGAAGCTCGACTAGAGTGATCAGTGTGGTGCAACCGTGCAGTGAATAAGGTGATGATGGGTTGTAGGTCTGTGTACCCAGCGTGTTAATGCGTTCAGCCATGAAGCAGTAGTGTCTATGAGCTCAGTCATGAATGCACACGTGCAGCACTTAGCATCTTCGTCATGGCCATTGCGTTATGCTTGAAAATAGGAAGAATGAAGTTTGCCTCTATTTAAGCACACAAAAGCCTCCCCAATTTCATATCATTTTGGACGTTTCCTCTATTCAAGCACACAGCATATTTTCGGGCAATCCTCACACACAACCGGCAAAAGCAAGATGAAGCGAGCGGGGGCGACGACGGGCGAGCTGCCGCGCAAGCTCACGGCCGTGGGCACGCTGGGCGACGTGGGCGCGGCGTACACGGTCTACGAGAAGAACTGGCACTGCGCCGAGTGCAGCCATGAGAACTACGCGCGGCGCCAGCGCTGCTTCCGGTGCCGCGCGAAGAAAGTGGCGGCGCCCGATGCGCTCGTGGTGGACAGCAAAGGTGACCAGCACGCGTGGCGCGAGGCGCTCGACCCGGCGACCAGCAAGATCTACTACTACAACGTCGAGACGAACCAAACCCAGTGGGAGCGTCCGGCCGAGATGGGTGCCGCGCCGCATGGTGCGTTTGTGTGTTGATCTCCATTTGCGGGCCTGCTCGTGTGGATGAAAAAGATCTGGCGGGTGAAATGGATGGTGCTGAGCATCCCATGATACTGAGTGACAACGCTTGTCTTACTATTACTGTATGCAGCGACGGGCTGGTTCGGCCGAGGCCGCGCTGGGGAGGAAAACGCGAACAAGTACGAGGAGCTGAACGAGAAGTTCCTGCGCCGACCTGCGCGCAAGCAGCTCGAGCAGATGCCGACCAAGAACACGCACTTGGAGGGCGCGTACGAGTACAACATCTGGTACGACAAGCACGTGGGCGACCACTGGAGCAACGACCGCGGCAAGGAGCCCGCAGCCACGCGCTGTGTGCTCGAGCTGGACGCCGGGAAGACCAAGGCGGACGTGGTTAGCAAGGCGAACCGGTACTTTTGCATGCACTTTGCGCGCGGCATGTGCGCGCGCGGCGCCGAGTGCAACTACTACCACAGAATACCGACCATGGCGGACGAGAACCGTATCGGCATGATGCACGATTGCTTTGGGCGCGAGCGCCACGCGACGGACCGCGACGACATGTCGGGCGTCGGCAACTTCACGCGCAACTCGCGCACTTTGTATGTCGGAGGGCTCAAGAGCGGCGTCGAGAAGCCCAAGGAACTTGAAGCTACGGTCTGGAAGCATTTCGGTGAGTGGGGCGAGCTCGAGAGCGTGAATGTGATTCACCGGCTGTCGATCGCGTTCGTGCGGTACCGCCACCGCACGAGTGCCGAGTTCGCGAAGGAAGCCATGGGCAACCAGGCGCTCGAGCACGACGAGGTGCTCAACCTGCGCTGGGCCATGGATGATCCGAACCCGGTGGCGAAGCAGGCCGCCGAGCGCTCGGACCACGACGCGATCGTCGCGATGGTACAAGCGAAAGGCATGAGCACCGAAGCCGCGGCGTTCAGCTACCCGGAGCAGTACGCGATGCCATCGACCACGCGCGAGCGGATCGAGGGCGAGAACATTGCGTCGTACCCCAACACAGATGTGCAGTTCAATGCTAGTGGTGCTGGTGCAGATACTGCTGCTGCTGATGATGATGAAGCGAGCGCGTATGCGTCGCTGAGCTACGCGGAGCCAGACGGTGGCGAAGCGAGTGGCGATGATGAAGGTGATGACCAATAGGCAGCAGAACACTTGTAGCGGGGCAATCGGTAAGCGTACGCGCATGAATGCGCGTGGCTCCCTCGCTATGTAGCGATGACACAGCATTTTAACAACATCGATGAGGTTGTATTTTCCCGAATGGATTGATTCACGAGTCGTCAACGTATCGATATACAGGCTTGACTGTGTGCCATTGATCCGAGGCTTGCGACTTGCAGCACCGCTTATCAGCATTGCGCTTCTGCTGCTCTTTGCCCCGTGGTTGTGGTAGTAGTGGCTCAATCCTCTCTCGGTCGTCCACGATGACCACCATCGTCACGTTCTCATCGCCATCGTCATCTTCATCGCCTGCACTCGTATTCCCGTTAGCGTAGCACCAGTAGCAGCACAGGCGATCCCCACACCAGAGGAACGCCAGGATGGAGACGACCGACGCGAGCCAGAACCACCACGCGAGGCGCCACGCGAGCGGCTCGGGTGCGCAGAGCTCCGTGCCGTCGTCACGCAGCCAGCACTCGGCGGCGACACATGGGAAGAGCGCGCTGCAGCAAGTCGTCACTGAGACAAGCGCTATCAACGACGTAGGCACCCTGGTGTTAATGCTGCCAACATATCGCCGCCGCCGGCCGAGAGCTCTGCTCATTTGATAGTGATACTGGCAGGGCACTACTGGGCGGACAGTGGACGCGAAGCGTCGCCCAAGAGGCGCATATTTGGATGGGTTTGAGCGGCGGCGTTCACAGAGGCTTAGGGTGCATACACCTATGTATGTATATATGCTAGAAGAGCATGGTGGTGAGTCTGCTTGGCAAGGGCCAACTACTCTCAGCCCACCAAGCTATCGTGGCAAAGGAGGAACCTTTCGTGTCCATGCTTCCTTCAGGTGATGAAGTTGCTTCAACTTCCAAATTCGACAGCATGTTTCAAGAGATAACTATTGCAGTATCAAGTAAAGATATTTATCTTAATCAAAGTATTTAATTATCTTATCATGAAAGCGATGAAGCGCAATTCTTGACGCAACCGAAACGACTCGTTTCTGTGTTTTCTCTTTCTTTTTCGAGCGCAGTTTGCCTAACAAACAAATCCATACAGAGAGAGAGCAAGTCGGCCACTTTTGCCATGTGGCGGCTGATTGCACAAGAACAAACAAACAAACAAACAAACAAACAAACAAGCGAGGGTGACAAAAGCAGCAAACAAACAAACGACCAAACCGCCGTCGGCCGCTCCATTTGTTGCCCCCAGCGAAAGCAAGCCTCACACACAAACAACCACAAGCAGACCATCGCATAAGCAATCTCGTTCGTGTGTGTGTAGCAAGTGTTGGCGCCGTCCGTCCGAGAGACAATCAACAACAACACAGCAACAGCAGTCGCAACGAGCATTGGCAGCGGGTGGCACTGCGGAAACAGGCTCGCTCTCTCCATTCTGTCTGTATAGAGAGGAAGATCCAGCGCTTGCCGGATCACGCGCCTCGACTTTCTGTTCCGATTCGCGACTATTGTTGGCTCTGTCTCTTCTCTACGAGCCACGGTACGTTATCTCTATTGGTAGTGATGGCACCGGCTGAGTGGCACTCACTCACTCTCGACTGACCACCGTGAGTTTCTTGTTTGGTGGCAGCCGCGTCAATCGGATTCCCCCCTTCCTTCCAAGCGGCAGCCTGTGTAGTGTGAGGTGGTTCTATTTTCCAGCGCGCGTTCTCTTTTTTTTCGGGACTGCTTTCTCTCCCCCGCGTTCCATCGGTCGGTCATTCATTCATCACGCCACTCCACACACGAGACGACAGCGAAGCGATTAAGATGCAGCAGCAGCAGGAAGTGTCGGACGAGCTCCAGAAGCAGCTGCAGGCGCTCGGCATCAGCGCGTCGGACGACGTCTTCCGCACGGGCTCGGAGCAGTACGACCACAACGGGCTCTGCTCGCCGATCCCGCAGGAGGTGCACTTCATGAACGCCGAGCTGCGCCGCTGTCAGATTGAAGGCATCGGCGTCGTGCTCTGCCTCTTCTCCGGCTCGGGCCACGTCTACGAGTTCGTGCGCACGCTGCGCAAGTGCATCTACGGCAAGGTCAAGCACGCCGTACGGCTGCACATGACGCCGCATGGCACCTTCCTGCGCACCAACTTTGAGGTCGCGATTAAAGTCATGAGCAAGGTATGTGTGCATGTCTGCATATTCACGAAGACGCATTGTGCGCATGATCGAATCGACGACACTGACTGTGTGCGATTGATTGATGGATCTGCTGCTACAGGCGATCATTGAGGAAGGCAACCTGCAGGAGAATCCGCTAGTCGAGCTCGCAGCGCAGCAGTATCTGTCGCACCCGGGCCACGAAAACGTACTCACCCTGGTATGTTGCGAGCGATCGCATTATGGCGAGTCGTCCAGTGATGTTGATGCTTATCGCTTACTCTTTGTATGTATTTCCTCAATGCAGATCGAGTGTCTGCACGACCCGGACTTTATCTACGCAGTTCTCCCATTCTGCAACGGCGGAGAGCTCTTCTCGGTCGTGGAGAGCGGCGGTGCGATGGATGAGCGCGAGTGCCGCCACTGGTTCACGCAGGTGCTCGCGGGCCTCTCGTATCTGCAGAGCCGCTACATTTGTCACCGAGACATGTCGCTAGAGAACGTGCTGCTCGACGGCGACATCTCCAAGGTACTGTGCATTTGTGCATGCGCTTCATGATGTACTTACTGATTGAATTGTATCTGACTGACGAGTTGTTGATCTCCATGCAATGTATCCTGTTCACTGTAGATTATTGACTTCGGGCTCTCGATCGGCATTCCAGTCGACTCGCATGGTATGACGTACTCGCTGCCTCCAGCTGGCGCCGTCGGCAAGATCTTCTACATGCCGCCCGAGGTTCGTCTCTTCATGCATTTGTTTTTGTTGACGCGCATGTTTATTCGCTCGCGGTCTTTCCCTCGAAGCCTTTACTTCGGGGCCGGATGCGCTGACACCTGTGAATTATTCGCTTATGTCTTTTCTTCTTGCAGATTTACCGGAATCAGGTGCCATTTAACGGCTTCTCGGCGGATATCTGGTCGACGGGCGTCATGCTTTTCATCATGGTGACAGGCGCACCACCGTTCGAGCGGCCGGACGACGCCGACCCGCGCTTCCAGATGATTGCGAAGGGCCGTATGAGCGACATGCTCGACTCGTGGGGTATGCACCACGTTTCGCCGAGCGTGCGCGACCTCATGATGAAGATGCTGATCGTCGACGACCCATCGCGCCGCCTCACAGTCGAGCAAATCGCGATGCACCCGTGGATCCGCGGCGGGTAGAGGAAGAAGACAGCTTGTTGCAGTAGAACCTCGCTCGTTTGCGCTTTGGTCAATTGGCTCCATTCGTCTGAACAGCACAGGCGAGCGAGAGACCTGTTCTATCTCTCTATCTCTTCCTCGCTCCGTCTCTGTAGAAGACTCTCACTCTCTCCTCCCCTCCGTTCGCGTAATAAATAGGTGTAGATGCTTCATCGTGCAAGCACAAAACCCCCGTTCTAGATTGCTCAAGACAAAATATTGGTTGAAGTTACCCTTCATGCGTCTTCTTTGTATGATGGTGCTGCATGCGTGCATGTCCTCATTCTACCTTCAGCCCCAGTCTGCTCGCTTGTAGTAGAACGCGTCAGGCGGCGGTGGGAGCATCGATGGCGGAAGGCTGCGTAGATCGAATGCTGGTGGTGATGGCGCAGGTGCAGTGGAGGGATGGTTACTGGTATTGCTATCATTCGGAGCAGCAGTCCAAGCTGACGCGGTGTCACCTGATGCTCGTGTTGTAGCTGCGGTTGCTGCAGTAGCGACGCGTTGCTCCTGATCTGCGTGACAACAAGAGATTGCGTCACGCAATTGCCAACCCATATCTTTTGCATGCCTGCTTTGCATAACGCACCTGCAAAGCTGTCGTACCAGAGCTTAACGTTCGCCTTGTGGTTGCGGCCCTGGAAGTGTCGCCGCCGTGCTTCCTGCGAGTCGTCGAACGCCTTCTGGCAGTACTCGCATGTGAACTTGGCTTTCCCCATGGTGAGTTGGCAAATTGCTGTCCAAATTGGACTGACGCTTCGATTAAGTACGAGTCGCGCAGATAGAGATGATCACACACGAGATCGACTCGTTCATTACATTTAGACAAGCTTACGTGTAGGTACCAGACAGAGTAATACTTGGGAAGAAGTATGACGGCTCGTTCGTCTACAACAGTGAGAGCAGTGTGGTGAAGAGGGAGTGAGATGGTGATGATCGACCAACCCGTAGTGATTTCAGTCAATTGTCAGGTCCCTCCTTACCTGCTCATCGACCCACGTCATGCCTTCTCGCAGGAGCACGTTCAGCGCCAGCATGCTGCGCTTCTTGTCCCAATTGAGCTCTCGCTTCAAGATACCCGTGTTCACCATTCCGCCAGTGTTCTGCGCTAGTGAGAGGATGGTGGCGTGATCCTGACTCAGCACAATCGGGACAGTAACAACCTAGTGGTGCAGTGTATTTCAACGAGAACATGTACATGAGCACATAAATTCAAGAAAACGATGGCCAATACAGGAGATGTGACGCACCATCGTTCGCTCTTCCATTTCAATCAGCTGGAAGCCTTCTCCGAGCACGCTGAGCTTCTTCACCGCGCGCTTCACGTCGTCATCTGTGATTTTCTGGTGTCATGACATGAGACGGATATAGCAGAGCGGTTTAGTGAAGCGGTATCTACAGCAGAGCATGATTGCTTGTAATAATGTTGCATACCTGTATCGTGGTGCTGCGCTTCTTTGCGAGCAGTCGTAGCAGATCGCTCATGCCAATCAGTCCGCCGTTCTTGGGTCTGCACACGTCCAGTAGGGTAAAAGTTAGCGCGCATATTCACATGCAAGCGTATCTGCGTTCGTCAGCAGACTGTGCTTGACTTCAATTTGCAAGTAAAGCACCGAAGCAGCGGAATGGGAGGACACACACACACCTTGTGATAATGCACACTTCGATGATTTGCACTGCGAGCTCGTAGTAGAAGTCACCAACGTCGAGAAGCTCAGACCAGAAGCCTTTCTTCGATGCGAGCGGGTCGACACCGATGCGCGCGCACATGATCTGAAACATCTTGCGGAACTCCGGGTCCTTCTTGATGTTGTTCTTGTACTTGACCGCGAACTGCTCCAAGTTGGTCTTGAACATCTCGAGCTGCGCGGTCACGTGCGCCATCTGCGACTCTGCGAGCTGATCACCCACCTCCGTGAACTGCTTGGTCTGCTCCTGCTTCTTGCGCACAGCGCCGATGCCCACGCCGCGCCGCCGCATCTTGGCTTTCTTGTTGCGTGTTGCCTGTCCTTCTCTGTTTTATGGTTTGCTCCGCATTGAATTGTGAGGAAATGGACAAATGAATTGAGCCTTCTTCAATTCGCGAATGAATTGCGTGTCATTTTTGGTGTCAAGTATTTTAGCCAATCACATGCTGGTTCGTGGAAAACACGAATTCACGTTGGATTGGCTAAAATAGTATCCATCAAAGTTTGAGTGAGGGAAAAGGCGAGTCGAATCTATTTATTTTCTCCTCCTACCTGTACATTACATGTAGAAAACCACCAAAGATGAAAGATACATTACATGAAGCACTTTTGACTTGCAGACAATTCCAACGCTCAATACGTTCAGGTACTATTCGCGTATCTTACATCCTCGGACACGCGGATCTCTCAAACGCGAAAAGCGTGTGTGCGGTGGTTTTCTTCTGAGGTGAAGGAAGCGCAGAAAGAAAGAAAGAAAAAGCAAACGGGAGCAAGCTCACTCACGCGCTTCTCTCCTGCATACATATCCACGTCGTCCGCGCCACGAGCAGCAGCCGCTTCCCCTCCCCCCCTCCCCCCTCCCTCTGATCAACATGTTCATCTTCGACTGGTTCTACGGTGTGCTCGGATACCTTGGTACGTGACTGCTCCGCCTTGTTATGTAGCTGCTCATTGACGACGCTTGTGGTCGCGAACTGCATGGAAGCGCAGCGGACGTAATAGCTTTATTTTATGTATCTCGACGGGGGAGAGACGTGTGGGTGTGAGTGTGCTGAGAAGGAGAGTGTTCATGAGGCTCATGGGCGTATGATGTGCTGCCGTTTGTTGTTGATAGGTCTGTACCACAAGAACGCCAAGATCCTCTTCCTCGGTCTTGACAATGCCGGCAAGACGACGCTGCTGCATATGCTCAAGGACGACCGCGTCGCAGTCCACGAGCCAACTCTTCACCCAAGTAAGTCCTTTGTCATCATCATCAGTGTGCCTTGTTGGTTGGGCGTGAACAGCCAACTGGTGTCGTCACCCCAGTAACAATAGTTTACGAGATAGAGCATCGTTAATGACGTTAAATGTCCCCTCTCTTTTCTTTGTCTAAACAGACTCTGAGGAACTGATCATCGGCAAGCTGCGCCTGCGCACGTTCGACCTCGGTGGTCACGAGACCGCCCGTCGCCTCTGGAGAGACTACTTCGCGACCGTCGACGGCGTCGTGTTCGTCGTGGATGCGCTGGACCGCGAGCGTTTCCCAGAGTCCAAGCGTGAGCTGGACACGCTGCTTGGCTACGATGAGCTCGCGAACGTGCCGTTCCTGGTGCTCGGCAACAAGATCGACGTGCCACGCGCCGCCTCGGAAGACGAGCTGCGCAGCGCGCTGGGCCTGTACGAGACGTACGGCAAGGAGGCTCGCGGCGACAAGGACGCCAGCATCCGCCCGATCGAACTGTACATGTGCTCGGTGGTGCGCCGAATGGGCTATGCCGACGGCTTCCGCTGGATGGCTCAATTCCTTTAGATACTGGTTATTTGTCGCTCGCTCCTGGTTACCTCTCTTTTTTTTTCGCTCGGGGAATCAAGTCAACGCGCAGAGAGCGAAAGCAAGCAAGCGGAAAGAAGAAGAAGAAGCCGCCCTTGTGTTGCCCCGCGCATTCTGCGATCGGATCCGCGCTCGTCAAGGCGTGCGTGTGCGTGTGCGTGTGCGTGTGCGTGGTCTGAGCTTCCCGTTGCGTGGTGATCGAGCGAGTGAAGCTGGAGGAGAGTTGCCGGAAGGCGATGGTGTGCGAACGAAATCATCAGAGGAAACGAAGACTGCATCACTCGCGCGATTTACTGCCTGTCGGAGCTGCTGAGGACGACGAGAAGATTGACCATGCGACGGCTTGTTGGCTTGCTCGTTTGCGCCTCTGTGTTGTCGGGAGAGACTTTTATAAAAAGAAGATAATGCAGAAAAGGGGGAAATGAACAAACACCGCATACATGTAGCTTACATATCGGTGCATTTTGGTCTATGTATCCATGTTGTGTGCTGCTCATTCGCTGTCACAGGTTACCAAAGCGCTGCGCCTGTGGTGCTGATGGTGCGGGATTCTTTCGCAAGATGCCTTTAGCAGGAGGGGTTTCATTTTGGCTTCTTCGAAGAGCTGACAATATATATCCACACCCTTACACAGTGCCTTCACTCATATCTAAGCTCACCAACCACTTTCATGTCCATACATCTACATCGCCTCCATCTTCGCGAGTGACACCAATGCGCAGTGCTCCATACCGTTGCGCCAACTCGAGCGGCCGCAGCTCTGCTGCTGGAGCATCCAGCGCTTGCTCAATGTCGTCAACGCGTCGCTCTTCGCTCATATCCCACTACCACAACGAACGCTCCAAGAGGATTGCGCTGGTAGTGGGGCTGGCTCCCTCGTATAGTTGCCGGCGCTGTTGTCGTCACCCTCGGTACTGCTTAACTCGCGAGCGAGACGAACGCTACCACTCAATTCGTCGTCGGTATTTCGTAGCAGCAGGGGTAGGCTCGTTTGTGCGCATCTCTTCGATTAAGCCCTCTTGCACGTAAGCCAGCCTGTCGCGGAAGAGTGCAGCGAAGGCGGCAGTGATGCGTCCTCCTTTGAAGGCTGCGATGTCTTCAAAGTTCGGCTTGCCAATCCTCTTGCAGTAGTTGTAGGAACCTGCATATCGATACAAGACATGCACGTAAATGTCCAAACAGGCAATAGGATCGCATGACATCACAGAGCAAAAAAGCGCTCACCGTGGAGAAGGATTCTGTTATCGATGATCGCAAACTATATCGTCACACAGCACCAATGCCGTCAGTTAGCGACCTCAGTGAAAGACATGCAGAGTACAGCAACACTCGCTTTGTGGTGCAGCGTGCGAGGAGACCGGAGGATCGGGACACCCATTTCCTCGAGGTGGTGTATTCTGGACTCACTGCGTTTAGCCTTCTCGGAGTCGACGAGTATCCGCACACACATGTTTGGTCTGCGATGCAGCTTCAGTATCTTCTTCTCGAACTGAAACAAAACAAGGACGGAACATGTGAGCCAAAACTAATATAGCAGAACGCCATAGAAGCACGACAAAGCTGGAAACGAACCTTGCTGCTGGTAATCGTGTACATGCACACATCTAGCGTGTCGGTCGTCTTGCTGAAGTACTGCATGAAAGCCTCTACGGACGATCTGCCGACGTGTTCACGCTTGCACTTGTTGTTGCCGCACCTCACACCAGGACTTGGGCAGTCTTTACAGATTCTGTCAGGAAAATCGAGCAGCTCCACGAAGGGATCGAGTAGTTCTGGGCTTTGGAAATGCTCGTCGGAAAGAAGATCACCGGAACGAGGACAGTGACAGCGACACGTGCACGGTCCATCCGACGGATCTGGCTCGACCAGTTCGCTGCAAGCACTCCCAGGTGAAGATTGAGAGTCGTGGGAGACTGGGGTTGACGTTTCAACTTCGTGCTCGTCATTGATCTCTTCTTGGTGAGTCGGCGAAGAGTCTGTGTAGTTAAAGAAGTCGACTGGGTCAGTCGCTGAGTGCGAGACAGGTGCTGTG
>JAADWP010000549.1:0-20030 GCA_023336215.1 Globisporangium iwayamae
GGTGATCTTTGCATTGCTCCAGAGCCAGCTAACTAAGTAAATACCTCTATATTTTTATACTTATATACTTGTGATTTCCTGTCAAATTATATATTATTTGGCTGCACTCTTGCTGTTTAGTATCGAGAATGGTGACTGTACCTGAGTCTCAAAACTACGCGCTTTGGTACTTTTGGCAGTCTTGATACCAAATTCTTTCTGTTGTCTTGGCATGAAGAGTCACGCGTGACAAAGCGTCGGACACGTTGAGTCAATTGAAGGCCTCGCTCACCAAGTCGCTATCAAAGTAGCAAGCGCCAAACGCGCCACAGCAGTCACGCACGAGACAGACGAAGAGATGCGCGAGCACGAACATCTTGGGCGCGCGCCGAATCTGCGACCGCGCACGGCCGGCGCCTTGAGGAGCGGCGCCCAGGTGGCTCGAGCGCTCCCTGAGGCACCATCTGCGTCGCAGACGCCGCTGGAAGAGCTGGCGCGTATTGCGAATGAGCCCAGCCAGGAATCGATGCTCAAGGTACTGACTGAACTCTGTTGGCCGTGGGCTGGATTACAGTGAGTGGGGCTGCTTACGAGGTCTTGATGCTGTCTGTCAGCTAAGCGAACGACTGCGCACGCCTCGTCCCGGGACAGCCACTCCAAGACAGCTCAGTCACAGCCAGGTACGCAAAAGCCATGCACAATTATATCCTGTGCGTGGTGCAAAACTTACGAAAATATGCACGTGTACAGGTGCCGCTGGAATCTCAGTTCACTACGCCTCCGGCCGCGTTCGTGCCAGTGAAGCCGGCGTCACTGCGACCAAAGTCAGCCTCAGCGGGAGCGAGGCATTCGAGCACGAGCCAGCACCGCATGGAACTCATCCAAGCCGCGCTCAGCAAGTACAACAACAACAGCCACCATGCGAATGCACAAATGGAGGAAGACAATCACGTGCTATCCTCAAAAGCGGCATCAGCGACCATATCCACACCAGTAGGAATCCATGCACAGCACCCACCACTTCTACACAAGCAGGATGACATGAGACGAGCCACGGAGACGACACCGCGCGCGCCGCTCGCAAAGGCACCGATGTCGCTGCTGCATCCAGGCTCACGCCTCGGCAAGCGCCCGCTCTCGGCCGTGCCAGTCTCCATCTTCAAAGACCACCAGGCCACGACTACCAGTACTAACAACACTAGCACCAATCCCAATACCACCACCAGTACTGGCAGAACAGAGCAAAGGGGCGGAGTGGTGTCACCCAAGCCAGTCAGCACCATCCCCTCGGTGGCTGCCTTGCGGCCATCGACCGCAGGTGTGAAGAGACCATATTCAGCTGCCCCAATTCGCCTGATTCAGCCAGCAAGCAGCCATTCATTGGCGTCTCAGGTGAGTTCGATCAAAGGTGTAGCTGAAGAGTCTACCTCGAAGAAGCGCGAGCTGGAAGCGGCAGCTGAGCCGCAGGATCAACGAGGTATGTCAGCTAATAAGCACAACGAGTCAGTTAGCTTTCTGATATTAAGCTTGTACATCTAGTTTTGCCAGGTTCCTTGCAGCTGGGACCCACGAATGTGGCAGCCATGCCGTCCTACCACTGCAACACGTTCATTTACGCGGTGCCACTGCACTGCCTCGAGTCCGGACGGCAGTACAACCCGTACAGGATCGTCACAATCTCCCATGTACGTCCTCAATTCTCTCTCTCTCTCTCTCTACTGTTATTGTACTGAGGCTAACTCCAGTCCATCAATACGCGTTCTTTCCTATAGGACGCTCTCTTTGTCGGCAACTTGAAGCAGCACGAGGCCAAGTGCGACTACTACACGATCAGCGGCGCTGGTTTCACGTTTCACGTCAAGGACGACGGCTTCCGCGCCGCGTTTCTCTCAACGGACGACTGGGAGCGCCAGCGAATGCAGTTCGAGCGCATCGCTCGTTTGCCAGTCTTCCAGCTGTATGAGTTTTCATTGTTCACCCAGACACGAAGTTCAAGCTCTACTGGCTATGATCCTCATCTCTCTATTTGTGCCTAGGTTCCGCTACCGCAAGGTATTCCTTGGCTGGAAGAAGTGGATCCGGCGTGAGAAGATCGAAATTGCGCGCGTGAATCTGCTCTCGGAGCTCTACTTCTCACATCCGGCTCTCGTCAACGGCATGCAGCAGGTGCAAGCAGAGCTTGTGAAGCTCGAGAAGATTCAACTCGTGTGCGACTTTGAAGGCGCCACGCTCTCGCTTTCCGAGTTTGTCGACAAGAACGTACGCTTAGACCAACACCTAAGCGCACGGTCAATGGATGATACTAACTCTGTTGTGACTGTGCTCTAGGCATCCTTTCTGAACCAGCGAGTGACTGAGATCTGCGCGATCAACGCCAGCATTCAGGAAATTCTGCTGAACGTCTGTCGACACTGCCTCACGAACGTCGAGTCGGTCTATGGCGGCTTCCCCGGCCACGAGTTCGCGCTCTCGACGCGCAAGAGCAGCAACTACCACCTCTTCGATGGCTACGTGGAGCGCGAGCTTGCGCTCGCGACCGCTGACGCACAGTTCATGCGCCACGAGCACTTCCAAATGAGTTCTTCTGATACTTCTAGGCTCTCGCCGTTCAAGGCTTCGAGGTTCCGCACGACAAAAATGAAACACCTCAAGCGTTCGTTGCTGCGCAAGCAACAGCACCCAGCGAACGCACTGGATGAGATCCGCTGGACCATGGCAGCCATTCGAAGGCGTAAGTGCGCGCACTTGACCAAGTTCGTTCTCTTGGTTGACTTTATGCAGATGGACGTCTACTTTGCCGTTGTGCTGCGCAGCGTCGCCGTGGTTCGCGACCATTTGCTGAGAGGCGCGAACGCTGCGTACATCCGAAAGCTCACAGAGCACGAGGACTTTGTCATGGCTTTCCACAGGACGCTTGACACACCTAGGAACAATAGCCATGACCAAGCAGATCAGCTTGAGGGCAGCAGTAACAAGCCCTCAGTGGCTAACTCGGGAGTGATCCCACCAGACAAGCGGCGTATTTTGAGTCTGTCCAAGCAGCAGACCAAGCGCTTCCTGCGCGTGGCGCTCGATGGCAAGTTCTACGTGCAGCAAAGCCACATGACACTAGAGGATGCCAAGTCAGCGGCGGTCTGGATGGAGAGCAAGTTCGAGGCGCTCTTTCTCCAGGCGCTTCTGCAGCGGACCGAACGGCGACAACTAGGTGACACGTTCACGCTCGATGATCTGCTGACGGTAGTGAAGCTTGATGTGGCACAGGAGCTGGTGCTCTATCCGTTCTGTGGCTCGGAGCACAGCATCTTTCTCAGGACTGGAGCTGATCCTGGGGGTCAGGTAGTAGTACAAGGCGAGGCTCAAACAGCAGGAGCACTAGAAGGGGACAAGGAAGATGATGACAGCGTTCGTAGCGTTCGCAGCGTCGCGATTCTGGCTCCAGTCCCGCTCTTTCGAGTGGAGGTGGAGCTCGTTCAGGTCACCGGGGACCGCGAGCTCCAGTTCAAGATCAATGTCCGGCCTGAACTGGACGAAATCCTGGTCATAATTCGAGATCTCCTCAACAACATTGTCGAGGTCTTCGACGGCATCCCGCCCCTCGCGACGCATCCGGATCTCTCCTCGATCCTCAAGTTCTCCGACGACATCCGCTCGTCGACACTCGAAATGACGGGCAATGAAGTGATCACCCAACAGGCGCAGCTGCACCAGAGCAACAGTAACGGTGACGATGACGAAGATGACGGCCACAGTCCCCAGAACATCGCGGAGCGGCTCGCGGAGCGCATCAACGACAACACCGACTACGCGCTACTTCGCATTCACATCGACGAACTGCTGGTGAATGCACTTGAGGCCGCAGATCAGTTCGTCAAGTGCTATGCCGACATGGTGACACAACACACGCAGAACCAGCTGCTAGACTTTGATGGAATCGCCACAATGTTCCGGGAGAACGAGTATTCGCTGGGGAAGATGGTGAGCGAAGTGACGAACCTGAACAACCAGCTTCGCGATATCCAAGCGCTTAGCACTTCGCAAAACGTCGAATTTCTCCATGTCAATGTCGAAGAACTTCAGAAAGCACTGCTACCTTCTCCACTTTGCTGTCTCAAGAAGCTCAAGGAGCTGTTTCCGAGCCTTGCGCACCAGCAATGCGAGCAGTTCCTGGGATTCGCGAGGTCGGCGTGCACTCGCATCCAAAAGCCCATGGTCACCAACTTGGAGGCGTTTGCGAACTACCTCTTGCATCTCAAGGTAGGTTGCTGATAGTTGGCTGAAGATCTATTATGAAGGTCGCTGGCGATACTGATGGTGGCTTTATTTGTTATTCTAGGATGTCTACGACGAGGTGCAGGAGAAGGAGTTTGATCTGAGCTCTCTGGAGGCGCTCTTCCGCACCCTAGAGTCGCTCGAATTCGACATCCCACCGCCTACTTTAGAGCTGTTCAACTTATGTGAACCCGAGTTCCTGGCGCTCAAGACCCAGATTCTGGAGGCTACGGGAAGAAGGGAGGCGGACATCACCGAGTACTCGGTGCTGCTGAACGAGACGATGAAGCAATTGAGCAATGGAATCAACGGGTTGAAGGCAAAAACCAGCGACCACGCGGTGAATGAGATGGCGAGTCTCTGCCACGACGCCAAGAAGATCGCCACGGAGCTTGAGTCCGAGTCGCTTAGGCTTGCAACTTTGTCTGGCCGCCTCGTGTGGGTCCAGAACGTTTTTGCAGACTCGTCCAACCACTCACGACAACCGACCAACGAATTTGTGGAGCTTAAGACCATCTCCAGTGAGCTCCGACTCAAGAGCGAACTGTGGGACGCGGTATGCAAGGCCGAGGACTATCTCAGCGCGCAGTCAAGCACGACACTGCGCGACATCGACGTGGGCGAAATGAAAGCACTGATGCTTCACATGGACGAAGTCTTCAAGCGTCTGCAGCAGAGTTCGTTCCGGATCGCGGCCTTGAAACGCCTCGAAGACTCGAAGAACGTGATCGAGGGCCTCACGCCAGTGATTAGGGATCTACGCAACGAGAATATAGAGGAGCGTCACTGGGCCAAACTCGAGCATAAACTGCAGTGTTCATTCACAGTCCTCGTCGCAGCAACTTTGGAGGACGAGGTGAGTCAAGGTGGTAATGAAGGTGTTTCAACGAAGGAGGTCAAGTACCTGGACCTCCCACTGCGCCATCTGCTCGAGATCCAGGCCGTGACGCGGTCGAGTGCAATCCACCAGGTCTCCGAGGAAGCGACGGCCGAGGCTGCGATCTCCAAGAGCTTTGAGAGCGTGTTGCACACGTGGGAGGTCAAGGAGATCCCGATATCCGCCAAGAAGGACCGTGAGGGACGTGAGGTATGCTGTCTGGGTGACTGTGAGGAACTCCTGGCTTTACTGGAAGAGAGCGAAGTGTTGTTGCGTGTCATGGACTTCTCTTCGTACGCGCGCACAATCCAGACGCGGCTCACGCATCTGCTGAGCGATCTGGCGCACGTGAAAGAAGCGCTCGAGCTGCTTCAAGTGTGTCAGCAGAAGTGGGAGTACGTCCAACGGCTGACATCTGCGGACTTTATGCGGTCGTTCCCAGAGCAGTCGAAGCTCCTGCAGCAGCACGACGGTGCGTGGCGCTCTCTAATGGAAGCGCTGACAAAGAAACCGCTGTGTGTGCCCTTTGGGGTCAGCGTCGACACACGCCACACGCTGCAAGTCACCATCGAGGGCTTTGAGGCGGTGATTAAGAGCCTCATAGATCATTTGGAGGTAGGTTATCATGTGCTGATCACGGGCGGATTACTCTTTCTTGGCACTAATCGCTCTTGCATTGCTGCGAACAGGTGAAGCGACAGGTGTTTCCTGCGTTCTTCCGCTTGTCCAACTATGAGCTCTCGATTCTACTTTCGCGTTCGAGGGACGTGGGCAATATCCAACATTTTCTTTACCAGTGTTTTGAGAACGTTGGACGCATTGTGTTCGGCACGCGAGACACCTTCCAGGATATTCTCAGCGTACGTACATGTGTTTAACAAGATAGGAGGTTAATAGGTGATCTGTGGTCTGTCTGACCTAAGTATACTAACAACGTTGCTACTGATTCATCAGGTCACATCACGAGCATTTCCGAAGGCTGAAGTCGTGCACATGGGGAAGAACTTGAAAGCTCGCGGCCCTCCTGAGCAGTGGCTCGCGGCGGTTGACAAGCGGTTGACCAAGCAGCTCAGGCGGAAGACAAAGGACGTTGTCGGGATTCTCGTAGAGATGTCGTCTGGAGATCTTCGATCTGAAAGCCACGACAAACTACGCGAAATCGAATCGACGCCAATCCAGGTACCAGACTACTACTCTATGATAGCTTGTATTCTACGTGTATTGTGTGTGTTTGGCACTGGCTTCACAACGCATTTTCCATGATGTAGAGCATTCTGGTGGCCGACCGGATACACCGCTGCGAGCTGATCGACAACCGGCTGAACGATGTTGAGATTGTCACTCATGAGGAGCTCCGTCAAGACCTCACTCGGTACCACCGAGTACTGATGAGGTGGCTCTTTCGCGAGGACGACCGCTTGGTGAGGCTGTCGCCTCGTGATTTGGTGCTCAAATCAGCGCTGATTCTACAGGATCTTCATTATCGCGACGCCCTAGCGAGTCACTTTGCCTGTGAAGGCAGCAACAAGAATAATGCCAACCGAGACAGGCTCTTTGGGATTAGCTGGGAGTTGTTGCTCAAGTACCGTTTGGACGACTCCACGACCGTCGGGTACGAGTGCCACGTCGAGATGAACGGCCTGAAAGTGCCCTACAACTTCCACTACGTCAGTCCGACCACCGATAGCGGCAGCTGTGGTATCATTACGCCAGGCTCCATGCGCTCTCTGTTCTCGCTCTTTGCGTGTATCCGCAATGCTCAGGGAGCGATGCTCACGGGTCCAGCAGCCAGTGGGAAAGCGACTTTGGCGTTCCAAGTGAGTCGGATCCTCGGACGGCAATTCTTTGCGACTACCACAAGTGCTCCGACTATGATCGCCCACGTGCTGAGGCTGTTGAGAGGCGCGTTGCATGCTGGTGGTACATTCTGCCTCAGCATTCTAGAATTGACACCAAGTACGATCGAGGTTGTGAGGATCGTCGCGACCATGTTGGGGAACATTGAGGTATGTTTTGTGAGCCTTGTTGGGACTTTTGCAGCCGTACTGATGCACAATGATGCCTTGCTGCCGCCTGTAATGCTGCAGCACGCTGTCTTGACTAAGCTCCCGATCTGCGGGCTACAGAGAGAGCCGGTCGCTTTCGTCCCTGGCTCAGCATTCATTTTGAATCGAAGAATGAGCGGCTTTGCTGGGGCTATTGTTGATCATAGAGTGCGCACGCTGAGCGAACAGTTGTGCCAGTTCCAGCTACTTGAGTGCGACTTTGGCTACATTCTCGAGGCACTTCTGCTCAGCAACGGCTTTGAATCGCCTCGTTTGGTCTCGAGGAAGTTGCTCACGATCTGGCACCAAATGCGATCATCGTCGTGTTTGAGCAGGAGTCAGATCAAGCTACAGAACCAGTCGGGTACCGACAGTGACGAGATATTCTCATTCCGGGCACTCAAGTCGATCGTTGCGTCAGTTGCGATCAAGGTCTCCATGAGCACCGAAGAGTTTGAGAAACTCAAATTTCAGCTATTCTTGCTACGCGAGGAGATCCTGCAGTACTTTGCAGTCAACATTTCAGTATCACAACATCAACAAGATGATGTTCTAGTCCTCCTCCTTGACGAGGTGTTCCAGAACCGCGACCACCACAAGGAGTGGTTTGTGAAACAGTGGAAGCGTAGCGAGGCCACTGAGCTTCTTGCAAGCTCCGGTGAAGCTGTGTTGCGTCCTCATATCGAAGCTGCAGCCAAAGCGCTGCACCTGGTGCCTCGTCGAGCGCTCTTGAGTCAGGCTCAGCTCCTGGTTCGCAGTTTGACCTCAGCGATTGGTGTAATCTTGGCCGGATCAAGCGGCTCAGGGAAGTCAACAGCGTACCAAGTCCTCGCAAGAGCGCTTGACCTCTACAAGCGCCATTTGGACCAGGGCTCAGAAGTACCACCAGCAGTCACTGAGCCACCTGCAAAAGCTTTGAGCCAAATTGCACGACCAGCTAGCAGTACTACCGCCAGCAGCAGCAATACCTTCGTTCCAGAGCCGAACAACGAGCATTTTGTGGATGTCCGCGTGGTGCTTCCGATGGCATTGACGCTCACACAGCTCTACGGAAGCACTGATCTGGACGGCAAGGGCCGTACAAGATCTGTGTTGGGTCGTCTGATCCGCCTCGCACAGGACAAGTTTACGCTCATTCGGTCAACTGAGAGCCCCCAATGGGGGTATGGCGCGCCTCAGGAAAGCGCCTTCGCGGCACCCCGAGAACTTTCGTCACTAACGGCGATGCAGGCGCTGCTGTGGGTTGTTTTCGATGGATCAATGGAGCTCGCGTGGCTTGAGTGCCTGAGCTGCGTGATGGTAAGAAAACCTGCATCTATGATTCTGGAGAGCGCAGTGCTGTCGTTCGAGGACGGCGAGTGCATGACCATGCCTCCAAACCTCCATTTCGTGTTTGAGACACTGTCTATGCAGCACTGCTCGCCGAGCATTTTGCACCTCAACGCTGTGATCTGCTTTGATTCGAGCGAATCTGGTGATGGTTCAACACCACCCGGATCAGACACCTTGGAGCCCATTCATCAAGCCTACATCCGTCGGTATTTTCTGAGCAAGCGCGAAGCCTGGAGTGAAAATGCTTCAAACCAGGCATTGAGATCAAGCTCCTATCTCGACAAGACTTCTCTCGCGCTCCAAACATACGCCATTATCGAGAAGTGGCTTCTTGGAACCGAGCTTTTAAGCACCATCTCCTCCATTATCGGAGAGTACGGAAGCTCTGTGAAGCTTAGTTCCCTGCAGCGCGTCGCTAACCTACTCTCACTACTGCAAGTGCTTCTGTATTCGATCTCCAACACCACATGCCAGGAACTGGAGACGCCACCAGCAACAGCAGCACCAGTCCCAAATGAGACCAGCAACAACATCACCACCACCGTCACTGCCAAGGCAGCCGAAGACCAGCAACAAAATGTCAGAGCGCGACTGGAATCGCGTGTCGAAATGGCTTGTGTCTACGCTCTGATGTGGGGCTTTGCCAGCTGTACATCGGACAACCCACCGCTCCAGTTGCTGATTCAAGGACTTTTGAAAACCAGTTTCGAGCGAATCGCCGACACGTGGCTCGGCTGCGGCGGCAGGGATTGCAATCTGTCCGAAACGCTGATCGACATCCCGAATGTGCGCTTCGTGAGCGTGCACAGCGCCTTTGATTCACTATCCAACAATGCCAACATCCCTCGTTCACTGACCAACGCGTTGAATACAGGTGCCGGCACTGCTGGACTAGGCACACTATCAAGCTCGACGCTTTTCGTACCAACGCCTACGAGTCTCCTGGTGCATGCGATCATGAAAGATGCTCTGCGCGCTGGACGTGGCGTTGTGCTCATCGGGAATGCAAACTCCAGACGTACGAAGTTGCTGCGCAATTTTCTCCGCCAGGTGGAGTTCGTTAGCGCCATCCTCAAGTTTGATCAGCGTGTGAGCAACACCAACAACAGTGACACTTCAGCAACCAAGTTTGAAGCTGGTGTCAGCAACATCAACAGCAGTAGCACTCTCTCAAGAAAAGGGAACGGTAATACAACTCTCACTGGTAGTGGCAGCAGTGACTACGAGGCAGCAAAGACGCTCGAGTCGGTCGAGAAAATCCGCTTCCACCAGATCTCGCTCGTCACGGCACTCGCATCCAAGTTCCGACGGCTGCATCAAGATGTCACTGCTATCAACAGCTCTACTCGTTCTAGCAACTCGACACCAGGCTCAGTCACCACATCTTCACCTCTAGTAGCTCCGGAGGCACCAGTGGTGCCCGAGGCCAAATGGATGATCGAACCAGGATTCCCAAGTTCTACTGACAGTGCTGACATGACAACAAAGTTCGACAACGGTGACGTTGTCCCGTTCTTCTTCACGATGAACCAGCACACGGGTGGCATCTCTGAGATCGCGCAATGCATGGAGCGCATGCTTCAGCGCGAGCGCACGGGGGTCTATGAGCCGCCGCCGGGCAAAATCGCGATCCTGATCATCGATGACCTGCACCTGCCAATCCAAGAGCCCACAGATAGCTCTATAGAGCACGCCTCATGCCACGCATACCTGCGCTCAGCCTACGAGCATTCGAGAGTCCATGCTGGTGACGACGGAGCCTGTATTCAAATCGAGAATCTGCTTATGATCGCGTCCATCAGCTCCAATGCCAAGCAAGCCCACAACACCAAGAACAAGTGTGCTTCGCTCATAAAGCTCATGAACCAGTTCTTTCCAGTGCTGGCACCAGCGTGCGCTCCACAGGAGATCCACCACATCTACATGACGCTCGCTCTCGCGCAGTGGGATCGGCCGGGCGCACCGCTCGAGCGCTTGCCACAGATTGTAAAGCGTGCGCTGCCACTTATTGTCGCGGGTACAACCGTGCTCTGGGAGAAGCTGCGACGCTCGCCATGGACAGACTCCACTGTCAGTATTAGGGACTCGTCCTCCTTCAGTTTGCACGACCTGTCACGCGTATATGAGGGTATTTGCAGTGTCGCGCCTGCTTACTTGCTGGATGTCGACACACTCATGCGGCTCTGGACGCACGAGTGTCTCCGAACGTTTGGGGATCCGTTTACCACTGAGGATCCAGAGTACAATGGGTGGATCTCCAAGCAAATCTGGCGCCTAAGACGCATCATGGAGGCAGTGGACCACCGCCAGGATCCAGCTGCAGCAGCAATGCATATGAGTAGTGGGACCATGAGCCAGCATAGTGATAATGCTGGCGCTATGAAGACTGAGGCAAGTCAGCAACAGCAAACCAGTCCGACCAAAAACCTGAACGCTAGCTTCAATGCCGTGGGGTACCTAGAGTACCTCTCAGTCGAATACCTCCTCAAGAAGGCTACTGTGGTAGCTCCGCACCAACAGGTACCTATGACCAGTGAAGACACTGCTAGCCTGTGGGGCTTTGTGCCGAACGACCTTTATTACCAGAAGTGCATTGGAGGTGGTACGATGGCCAAGCTGAACGTCAGTAGCGCTAGCCCACCGACTAGTGGTGGTGATGCTGCTAGCAGTAGTGGTCGCCAGCAGCGCAACAGCATCACATTTCTGCGTCGTAAGAGTGCCCAGTCTGGTGGCTCAGGTTCATCTTCCACAGGACTCACGGAGGTCTGGATCTACGCGGAGCTTTTTGGCGAAGACGCGTCACGCGAGACAGCAAAGGCGGCGGCTCAGCACCTGTTTGGCGCGATCCTGACGTTTTCAACGATGTATTCAAAGGAACGAGAGGTGTCCAACAGTCTACTGACTCTCCAGCTTCCTCCACATGCTCCACCAATCTCGCTAACATTGGTATGTCTATGCGCAATACCTACTGTGTCCATCATAGTGCAGCCTACCTACCTAACTCCGTTATCATCCTCTCTCTCTCAGGCTCGCACCATTGCGCAGATCGACCGCGTGCACGCTCGCCAGGGCTCCAAGACCATCCTCCTTGGTGCTTCAGGCTGCGGTCGTGATGTATTGCTACGCTATGTGTGTGCCTCTCGCGGGTCAACCCAGCGTCAAACTGTTCTAACACTTGAAGGACTACCTGAAGCCCAGCTCCTGACGACAAAGTGGCATCTGCTGCTCCACGAACTCTATGAGCGCATCGGCATCGACTGCGACAACGTCACTCTAATCATCAAGCGACTTGACCTGCTACCTAGCTCGGTGATCAGCCAGCTGCTGGCTCTAATCGCCACGGGCGAGATCCCGGGCTCGTTCACCCTAGAGGAGCAGATCAAGATGGCGACCCGTGTGCGTGATGAGCGTCTCGTGGAGATAGACAACCAGTTCTTATCTCAGTGCACGCGCATCAGGCAGGAGGCTGAGCTACTGAAGGAGAAAGAGCTTGTGGCCATCAAGCGCGAGGAAAAGGAGACGCTGAACATCAAGAGTACTGCATTCTATCAGGAGTTCGAACGCTCGCACCAGGCGGCGGTCAACGTTAGGTTCGCCCAGGCACAGCTGCGGTACCAACAGGACTGCGATGACTACACGCGCAAGTGCGAGGTTGAGACCGAGAGTGTGACAGCTACGATCATGTCTCTCATGCGGCCGCTGGGCATCACGAGCGGCCGATGGCAGCAGATCGTCGACCGCATCCGCAAGCGTCTGCGCGTCGTGATCTTCGTGGACGCGAGTCACGCTCACGAGGTCCAGAGCCGTATTCCAGCACTGTTCCCTAACTGCAACGTCGTCTCGTGTCCTGAGTTATCTGCTAGTGACCTCCAGACAGTCCTCTACGGCCACTTCCACGCGCAAATCCACCGGCTGATGCGCGTGGACCGCTTCGCCGAGAGCCCAGAGCTACGCCAATGGGAAGAATTCGTCGTGTTTATGGAGAGAATCGATGTCGAGCTGCCGCAGATCGTGCAGATGGCGGTCGAGATGCACTTGGTCGTCGCCAGACGCACTAAGGAGGCCAAACTTCAACGATCGGTATCAACGTGGCTTGCTATGGCTCTACCTGGGCACTTTGCCAGGTTCCTCGAGCACACTTTCAAAAAAGAGAAGGAAAGCTTGGCCAAGGCCGAGTGGTTCCTCCACGTGTATCACAACATGAGTCAGGGACTCGAGAAGCTCAAGGACGGCGACCAAGAACTCCGTGAGCGCGTGCTCCAGTGCGATCAACAGATCGCGGAGCTGGAGTCCCACATAGCGGAGCAGAAGGGAGACTGCGACCGCGTTCGAGACATGATGCGCCGGTTCCAGATCGCCGCTGAGGAGCAAGTCCAAGTCACTAACGAGATGGAGAAGCAGGCTCAGGTGGAGCTCCATGTACCGCTTGCGTGCCTCGAAGAGGCAAACGCGGCGCTACTCCTGATCGAGAAGCGCCACATCGTCGAGATCAAGTCGTTTAACAACCCGCCACTACTCGTGCACCTGGTTCTGGACGCGATTTGCGTCATGTTCGGTCTCGAGCCGACCTGGGAGAATGCGCGGCGCATTCTAAGCGACTCGAACGTCGTGCAGAACATGCTGAGCTACGACAAGGACGCCATGTCGGATGAGATCCTCTCGCGGCTCAAGGCCAACTACATGGGCGATCATAGATTCCACCGCGAGGAGGTTGAGAAGCAGAGCCTCGCGGCCAGCATGATGGTCATCTGGGTGCGCGCGATCTTCCAGTACGCGTCCGCGCGGCGCGTGGTCAAGCCGACACTCGACAAGCTCGAGAAAGCGCAGGCGCGCTTGAAATTGCTCCTACAGGAATACCAAACGAGCAAGCAACGCATGGCCGAGGTCGACAACGAGCTGGTCAAGTCTAAGAGTTCGTTAAACGCCGCGCTGGAGCTCAAGCTCAAGACGACCGCGGAGATCGAGTCCCGTGAGTCCAGGCTCGCGAGCGGACAGCTCGTGCTCGAGTTCCTCGCTGAAGACAAGCTCAGTATGGAGAAGGTGATTGAGGACGCTGAGCGAAGTCGATACCATGGCCTCACGGTCTGGAACGCGCTGTTGAACGCCGCGTTTGTAACGTACGCGGGCCACTTCCATTTGAGAGACCGACAAGTGCTCTTCCGAGAGTGGCAAAGCGCGTACTGGCATAGCACGCTCACGGATTACGATCATGACGAGACAAAGTGCTATCTGTTGCCCAGCCTCCACGTGCGGCTGAAGGAGAAACGAGCCAGTAATGATGATGAAGACAGTGATGATGCGGCTGACAAGCTGGAAGAGGACGAGGAAGAAGAGGACGTGCTGGACCACTTCAGCTGTAGCCAGCAGGGTGAGCGACAGCACTGGAAGCTCGTGAGCGGCGGCGGTGTTTGCTTCTCCCAGAGACGTCTTCAGGACGCGTTCTTCCTCTCGGAGCTTAACGCCGCAGGCTTCCAGAGAGTGCTGCTCACCAACTACACGCACGAAATCGAAGAACTTGTGCTAAAGTTCGCTCGCAATTCGTGGAAGTGGCGCCATTTCCTCATGGTGAGCGCGAAAGCCGACGATTTCCATGAGGTGCTGTGTGAGGCAGTGACTGAGGGGCATCAGCTGCTAGTTCTGGACGTCGAGCCGCTCGATGGTGAGAGGGGATTCGGCAACCTGGCTCCAGTGTTCCAGTGGAAGACCTCTGTCGTTGATGGACGTGAACAGTTGTTTGTTCCGACTCAGCCTAGTACAGCAAGTGAGGTGACCATCAACACTATGAACGAACCAGCCACAGGTGTTACCAACAGTAGAACCTGCCACGAGCGCATGATATCGATCCACCCTTCGTTCCGCATCATCTTAACGTCACAGCAGCCGTGCAATGCGTTTGGCGAGGCGGTCGTTAAGATCCCGAATCTGGACGCCTCGATCCACGCTTCAGAAGTCCGAGATATGCTTCTGGACAAGATGTGGAACCCTGGGTTGAGCAAAAACACCAGCACCAGCAAGAGCTCCGAGTCGGCAAACCTCAAGCTCGCATTGCGTGAGTTTGCTCTGCTGGCAAACGAAGTCAATGAAATGCAATCGCAATTGACAAAGCTGCTCCAGGAAGCTGCGGTACACGGCGACTTCCAGCTCCCCGAGATGGAGAGATTGCGTGAACAGTCAAACGTGAGCAAAGAGGTGCGTCTGAACATGCTGATGAAGCGTATGGAGGTCGAGAACGAGGCAGTAGTGGCGCGGAAACGAACGGCGCTCGCAAGTGTCGGTGCCGCGCTCTTCAATTCGCTCAATGCCATGTTTTCCACACTTGGTGCGGAGCAGAAGTCAAGCGCTGGCCCAGTGACGCCTGCAACGTCCCCACCGATGGCGTTCCAGCTCTTCCTTCCTCTGTACTTCTCGGCTTTGACGGCATTCAGTGATGTCCCCATGACGTCGATGCTGCTACCATCGTCTGCGAGCTCTAGCTTCATGCAAGATCAAAAGAACCAGAGCCAAACTTCTCTGTCGCAAGGATCGTTCAAGTCGACTCTCGCGGCCGCGCAGAGCAGCACCACTTCGGGCTTAGCTGCGGGCGCTCTGCCGCAGATCCTGACACGCATGCTGCAGCTGCTCATGCCGCTGGTGCGTTGCAAGAGTGACTGGTGTCGATTCATCTTCACGCTCATCGCAACACTTGAAGTAAGGGACAACACGAGTCAGGATCGCCAGCTGGCAAAGCTTCGACCGACAAGTCTCGAGGCAGCCAACACCGTCGAGCCAGTCTCTGAATTTTTCAAACAATCTGTCGAGGGTGAGACCCTCGGGAATGGCGACGACGACAAATTGACTCTGGAGCAACCAAGTGCAAGTGTGGGCGACGAGCAGAAGGTGCAAGCCGTTGTTAATGACAGCACGACGGTGTGCTCGGTGGAAACCCATCTGACGCTCACAAAACTTCGCAAACAGAACGTCGCGTGCTCCTCTCAGGAGTTGCTCACCATCCTGCAAGAGCTCCAAGCTCTCGAGTCCAAGCGCGTGGTCCATATGATGATCTACGGAGCTTCTTCAAACGATGGCGCGGCGTTGCTGATAACGCCCCAGCCAATGCATCTGTTCAGCGCGACGTCCCGCTCGCGTCTCGAGCGCATCAAAATCGGACTTACGTTGCTTCCGCACTTGACCTACGAGCTCTGTGAGCAAATGCTCGAGTTCTACGGAGTCCACGGGGTCAAGTTCGCGAACGAAGACGACATTACACTACCTCTCATGCCTCCTGGTAAGGTTAGCAACAACAACAGTCTACAGCACGAGCACGACGTGGGGTTCTCTCAACGAGCGACCCTCACAATCAAAAAGATCAGTAACCCTAGCAGCTCCAGCACCAAGTACGGTTGGCTACGACAGGTCACCGCGCTCCCCGAGGTCTCGGGCGTGCTCATCGTGTCCCCGCAGCCGCTGCAAAGCTTCGCGTTCGTCCAGCGTGCGTTCTTCCAGACGATTTTTGTTCACGAGATCCGCGTCGCCATCCTTCAGCAGCTCTTCGCAAGAACGTTCCGGTCTCCAACAGAGCTGAATGATCTCTTCCTACTGCCAAAGAGCGTGTTCCTGAGCAACGCGACACAGCAGCAGGCACTGCTGGAGAGTGGTGCAGATTTGCAGACGAACCCGCTGCTGGTGATCAGAGACTTTGACGAGATCCGCAAGCTCGAGATGGAGAAACCTGATGCTTTGGAGGCGACACCGCTGGCGCTTGTCAACATGCAGTGCGATCATAGCCCAGCGCACTGGGAAGAGCTGTTTCACATCCTGCACCGCTCGTACCAGCACACGACGTCCGTGGCGTTCAAGCGGCACATGAACAGCAGCAGTCAGAGTGATGAGCAGCAGAAGAATCAGAGTGTGAGACCCAAGCTGGGCCAGCCAGCTTTACAATTGTCTGGGACTCCAGTTGGTCCCAGTACGCCAACTGTGCCGCCAACCAACTCACTGGTGGTTTCACCTATACGAGCGCCGACGACGCGTCGACTCTCGACGACACAGTCGCTGCTGCACAGACATTCGGATGTCTCACTAGTGGCACCGTCGTACCCGCGGCTTCTCGCGCTGGTGAACACCTGGGAGTCACTTCCTGTTCACCTGCAGAGGAACCTGCTCTGCCTGCACGATACGGTCGACACTTTCGACTGTCCACATGTAGAATCAACAGCAGCTGGAGACAGGTGGACGTTCAAGAAGTGCGTCCAGTCGACTCTTCTGCGGTTTGCCTTCCATCCATGTCGCGAACTCCTGCAGGCTACAATTGCTGCAGACGAGAGCAGCAAACCCAAGGCATCTGCTGCTGATTCAGGAAACGTCGTCGCTCTTGTACTGGGGCTGTCCGACTTGACAACGGAGGCTCGAGTGCCGGCGATCTGGCAATTGCTGAGCAGCCTTGTGATCTTCCACGCACTGCTTGTCTTCCGAAACCAACTGCTCGAAAAGAGGATGACGACCTACGGCTTCGACAGCTTCGTAGCGGCGGTGGATCAGCTTCTCCACTGCTTTGCGCAGCTGAAATCGGCGAAAGAGCTGCTAAAGGACGCTGTGATCCTCGAGCGCATCCAGCAACAGGTGGTGCTCAGCGCCTATGGATGCTCAGCTAGTGCTGGTGGACAGAGCGAAGTGGCGTATCTGAAGAAACTGCATCGTGAGTGTCTGGCTCTGATAGGCTGTGGTGGGGGTGGCTCACAGTTGAACCCTGCGCCTGGGTTTTCATCATCCGCTACCACCGCTGGAACTCACACTAGTAGCGGCGGCGGGGTCAATAGCGAGAACGTGTCCTCAGCGCACCTGCTCGACGCCTCGTGTAGACCTACCGACCTTGCGCTCCGACGCCAGAACAGCTCGATGCGCGGTCTCACACACCACACAAACTTATCGTTCGCTGTCGGAGGCAACGCGCTGCTCAATGGCAGAGCCTTGCCAGCGTCGAGTCCTCGCGCTGCTGGTAATGTTGTAGCACAGCCTCAGCAAGTCGCGTCAGTGCTAGCGTTCCTCGATTTCCCCCTCGAGAGTCTACTAATGAAGACTGCAGACATCGACCAGTGGCTCGAGCTGTGCTGGAACTTCAGTGAGACGCTCGAAAAAGCGCGACACGACCAGCAGCTTTGCAGGTTGCTCACTGGGCGCAGTGGCGAACGAACTGACGGTGATGGCAGAAACGGGAGTGAGAGTATCGTTCGAATGTCGTGTACAATGCCGTCCTGGGTGACTTCGTTCTGGCGGCATGAAGACGAAAATTCGACCTCGACAGTCACGCTCACCGAGACGATCGAGTTCCTCGAGACTCTACTGACGCAGCCCGCGATCGCCTCGCAGCTATCGCTCAAGAATGAATCTCCTACAAAACAAATTAGCACAGAAAAGACAAAGGCTCAAGACCAAGAGCTCAACGAACCAAACACAAGCTCACAGTCGATGAGCAAGGGTGTGGCGTTTATCCAGCGGGCGTTTGTGGACGCGTTCAACGCGCAGACTGGCCAGATCTGTTCGTATCTGCGTAACCTGCTCGTCGAGATCCAAGCCAGAGCTATCCAGCACAATCTCGGCTCCCAAAATTCGAGCGGGCAAGACGACTCAGCACTTCCCAGCAGATCAGTATCAAACTCGCTACTACTGCGGTGTATTGGAAACCAGCGCCTTCGAGACCAGATCCAGGTTCTGCTGCAGAATGAGATCCCAGCTCAGTTGCTTTTCAGCTGGAAGGCGAACGAATTATCTCATGCCTTCACAACACAGTGGTCGCTAAACGATTTGCTCGTCCACTACCAGTGCTGGCGAGACTTTCTAGCAGCCAGAGCAACAAGGAGTCCCAGTAGGTCACTAGTGGTGTGGCACTGGGCACCGGCGCTCTCTCCAGTGACCACAATGGCACACGTCATCAAGGCAGCAAAGCTCAGCTACTGTGAACAACTACAGCTACAAGGCGCCGATGTCGACACTGAGGCGTGCTTCGTGAGCTTCTCGCTGCGCTATCCACTGACGGAGAATGAACAGAATGCATCTGAGTCGAAGGCCCAGGCGACATCACCAGGCAATATTCTGCAACTAGAGGACGCCGACTTCCCGGACCACACGTTCGCTGTCTTTGACGGCCTCTGTCTGATCAACGCCTCTTGGAACGCCGACTTTGGGCACCTCGAGCCACTTGACCAGCAGCAGACGCCTCACAGATGGCCGTGTCGTGTACTATTGCTGTGCTCACTGGAGCCGCCTCATTCTACTGCCAAGGCACCAAAGACACCGGGTACTCAGTCCCATCCCAACCACCCGAGGCTGCTTCAGCCCACGCAACATGTGCAGACCAAGGTTGTCGTGCCTCTTCTTGTTGATACTAAAGACCATTCGCTGCTCTTTGAGGCGGAGCTGCAGGCTGCACCAGCTCTCCTCCAGTCGCTCGCGACACCCTTCCTCACGCTTGCGATCCCCACCACCACGTAACAACATCACCGCGCATAGTCGCCAGCAATACAACGAAGGCTGTGATACGCAATGGCGTAGAGTGAATCACTCGTGGGGTCAGTCGTTCGTGTATAATGCATGTATGTATTGCGTTGCCTGGTTGTCAGTAGTGCATAGCAGCGAGTCGTTCGTTATTTATATCTCACCATCTTCCTCGCCCGTCTCATCATCTCCTTATTCTGCACTTGTGCTCGCTCGCCTACAGCGCGGTCCGATGATCGTCAGTCGTTCGCTACGCTTGCTTGGTGTCTAAATGGCCATGGGCTTGGGCATGAGGATCGGCTTCTGCTCCTCTGTCGTGGGGCTCTTGAGCGGCTGCCTGGGGGACGCGAACGCCGAGCCGGGAGTGATGCTGCTTGCGGATTGCGACTGCGCTGTCATTGTCGCGAGGCCCTCGGTGTGCACGCGCAGCACTGGGTTCGCGGCAACAGGCGTCGTATCAGCGGTTGTGTTGACGGCGTCCATCCTCTTTCTCGCGTCCGTTGATGTGATCCCTTCGTCTCTTGTCGTTTGGGCTGCTTTGGAAGTTTCAAATGTAGGGGTCATGGGAATGGCAAAAATCGGAAAGGTTAACCGATAGTTTGTTTGGCAGGTGATCCTTTGACTGTAACTGTAAACAAACAGCAGTCTGAAAATATTCTGCATTTCAGTGAAGTGAATGGAGCGAGGAGTCACGGTACTGCACTGTACGCCCAGCAATAAAAGCAAACGGACTTACGTACAAAGCAGAATAAATGAGGCGAGTGAATATTTGTGCAGCGCTTCACGGTCGCAAAGTTTGCTTTGCCCAACGGGACTTCAATTACAGGCACCAACGAGCAAGCGCACGTTCGCCAGCTCTCCATTGTTATCATCTGAGCCTTCTTCTCCTCTAGCCTGCTGTGCTATTGTACTTGGCGCCTTCTTCTTCCTTCCAGCCGCCAGCGATCTCGTCCCTCCTCCTCCCTCCCTCGATCCCTCCTTGCTCCAGCCCTCGAAAGCCGCACATGTGGTGAGTGAGCAGATCAACCGCCGACTGTTGAAGATCACTCACTCGCTCA
>JAADWP010000055.1:0-55365 GCA_023336215.1 Globisporangium iwayamae
GCTTAGTTATTCAGCTAACTTGTACCTGGGCTGAGTATTGACCACTGCTACCATTATGCTTTTATCTTATGAACAGATCGAGTTGCCCCACCCATCAGAAGAAGCGCGTGCTCGCATTATGCAGATTCACTCGCGCAAGATGAACGTGGACACCGAAGGTAAGTGGCATCGTACATGTGTGCATTAGAGATGTTGTCGTCATAGCGATGCTAATGTGACTCTTGTGTCCTTGATTTCGGCAACTGGCAGACACAAACTTTGATGAGCTCGCTCGTTGCACAGACGACTTCAACGGCGCCCAACTGAAAGCGGTACGTATGTCGGTGGCAGTTTACTCCTTTATGATGATACGCGATTGTTGTTGTTGTTGCTGTTGTTGCTGTTGTTATTGTTGGAAAACTGACGTGGCTTGTTTATCATATTAGGTGTGCGTGGAAGCGGGTATGCTGGCACTACGCCGCGACTCGACGGTGATCAAGCACGAGGACTTCATGGAAGGCATCTCGGTCGTCTCGGCCAAGAAGAAGGCCACGCTGCAGTACTACGCTTAGAGATCGCCGTCACATGACGAGGTCACGTTCATTCACAGCACGCAATTGGCCCTGAGCCACGAACGCATGCGAAAGAGCGCCGAGTAGTAGCAGGTCACTCGGAAGGATTAGGAAAGCAAACGGATGCAGGAAGTCAATCGCCTTTCGACCAGTTTCTACCTCCTCATAACCAAAATCAACCACAATCTTTGAATTCATGAAAGCGGACAGTGATACACCAATTCAGAAACCACCGTCCATTGTTCACGTCCCTTCGTGCTACTGGACATCAATGCGCCAGCACCAACAACCAGCTCAATTGAACAAACGAACATGAGCCTGAACGTGAACAAGGTCATCCCCGAGGCGTCGCCACCGCTCCCATTGTCTCCGTCACTGGCCCCCAGTGCCACTGAAGCCCAGTCGCATGGAGATAGCGCCACGGGCAGCAACGGCTCTCAGTCGAATGCTAGTGGCAACCCCCAGAAGCCACAGGTGCACATCCAACCGGCGAGCACCATCGACCGAGCCAAGGTTAGTTATTGAGAAGAGAGTGTGGAAAGCTTACCATTGCTATCGTCCGTCACTGACTGCCGACTGCTTATCATTACCGATAGATGAACGTGCGGCGCGGCTCGAAGCGCCTCAAGCAGCTCTTTGAACTAAAGGCCGAGTCGGTACGTACAAACACGCCTCTATGATGGTGGCACACAAATCGGTCTCACCTTTCGCCATTGCTGCACTGTGCGGCTTTGTTTAGGACCTGGACCTGGACAGTTTCTACCACAAGCGCCTGCGCCGGCGCACACAGCTGCAGCACGAGATCACGACGACGCTCATAACGGGTGGCATGACCAACGGCGACGGCATCCTCGGGGATCTTGCGAGCAGCCCGTCCATGATGCGCGGCATGCACATCACGCTCTCGCCGGGCGAGGAGTACGAGCAGTACGCCAAGATGTACGCCGCGACGGCCAAGGGCATGCGCAACTCGCCCTTCTACACGCCCAGTCAGGCGAACGAGGACGACGACGACGAGCCCGTGCCGCCGCATGTGCCCAAACTCGAGCACGTGACCGAGGAGACGACTGAGGAGCTCCGGCGCAGAGAATCTGCGGTGCAAGCCAAAGTTGGCACTGACGGTGGCTCAGGAGCTCTCGCGGAGCTACTGGGCGGACCAATGCCAGCGGCGGGCGTACAAGACGGTGGGATCGCTACTGGAGGAGCGGCTTCGCCGACCAGCAAGCTCACGTCCAAGCGCCTGCACCGAATGAAGAGCGTCTCGGGCCACACGAGCGTCATTCGCCACGTGAGCAAGATGATCAACCCACTGGGGCGCTTCCGCCTCGCCTGGGATGTCGTGAGCATCTTCTTCATCTTCTACAACGCGTTCGTCATTCCGGTGAGGGCTATTGGTGTTGCGTGAAGGAGAACACTCGTGGAGGTCTTCTGCTGATGGTTTTGCCGGTGGCGGACTTCTGACGTGACTATATATCATTATTGTCCTCCTCGATGCGACAGTTTGACGTGTCGTTCAACTCGGAGGACTCGACGGACAGCTACTTCGATACGCTGGTGGACATTTTTTTCTCTGCGGACATCGTAGGTGGACACTCACTCGCTGGCGTGTGCCCCTGCCGTGTGAACTGATTCGCCTACTTTGCGCGCCCTTTCCATGTGAACACTCTGTCCACCTAGGTCATGACGTTCAACACGGCAGTGGACGTGGACGGCACGATCCGGTACAACCGGCGG
Source organism: Globisporangium iwayamae (assembly GCA_023336215.1). Taxonomy (NCBI): domain Eukaryota; phylum Oomycota; class Peronosporomycetes; order Pythiales; family Pythiaceae; genus Globisporangium; species Globisporangium iwayamae. The sequence continues at coordinate 2,286 of JAADWP010000055.1, forward strand.
CTCGCGGCGACCAACTACTTCAACTCGTGGTTCACCATTGATGTCGTCGCAGCTCTCCCCTACGGCTACATGGTGCCCCACACCGACTTGTCTTCGAGCACCCTCTACAAGTCGCTCAAGCTGCTACGCCTCGTGCGTCTGCTACGGCTGTTCCGCATCTCGCGCATCTTGCGGCGCATCCAGAACGCCGTGTTCATCCGCTCGACGCTCAGCTCGCTGCTCAAGTACTGCATGCTCGTGACCTTCGTCTCACACTGGTTCAGCTGCATCTTCCACGGCATCGGCGCGGCCCAGGCGAGCAGCTCTGTCAGCTGGATCAAAACCCAGGAGCTCGACGAGCCGCACGCCGGCCGGTGGGACCGCTACGTGGGCGCGCTCTACTTTGCCGTGCAGACGCTCGCTACCATTGGCTTTGGGGATATCTCCGGCACAAACCCGGACGAACGCCTGTTCAGCATCTTCGCCATGATCACGGGCGGCGGCATCTTTGCCTACGGCATCACCAACGTAAACCCTTGTGTTATAATGCAGTCTTCAATGCCCCATACTTGCGATACTAACGAATGGTTGGCTGTAGATCGTCGAGCTGGTTTCGAGCCTGACAATCCAGGAGACACGCTTTCGACAGAAGATGGACGAAGTAAACGAGTACATGGGCGCGCGCGACCTGCCCATGAAGCTGCGCATGGAGATCCGCGAGTTCTACCACAACACGCGGCTCTCGCGCGAGAGCAAACTCAACTCGGAGCAGCAGATCCTGGGAGACTTGTCCTCAAAGCTGCGCTCCAAGATTGCACTGAGCATCAACGACCAATTCCTGCGCAAGTTCCCGTTCTTCACGGGCAGTGAGCCCAACTTCCTCATGGAGCTCGCGCTTAACATGCGCATGATCCACTTTGCGCCATTGGAGGATGTGATCATCGAGGGCGAGATCGGCCACGAGATGTTCTTCATCTTCCGTGGCGCTGTCGAGGTGCACAGGAAGAAGGTGCAGATCGGTATCCTGGGCGAAAACCAGTATTTCGGCGAGATGGCGATTTTGAGTCCCGACAACAGACGCACGGCCTCAGTGCGCACGTTGTGCTTCTGTGAACTGCGCATGTTGTCCAGGAACCGATTCCTCGAGGCGTTGACGTTGTACCCGGCGATGCAGACCAAGATGGCGCAGGTCGCGAAGGGGAGAGCCATGGTGACGGGCAACCCGCAGGCCGTGCCGCTCAAAGACATAAAGGATAGTGGCGTGCGTGAAGCTAAAGGCACGGATTCGTCGCCTGAAAAACAATCTCAGCAACAGCAACCTCATGAGTCTGAGCCAAAGCGGCCGAGTGAGAGCGTTCACATCGCGTCGCTCTCGCTGTCACCATCTGATAGAAAGCCCAGCTACTCGCGGCTCTCGATCGGCAATGCCACCACGAGCTCGCTCGCGCGCATCCAACAGGCTGAGCGGCGGCTCTCGGACCCGTTCATCCCCGTGCGGGCGACGACCTCAGCGCGCCTCAATAGCACTTCAAGACGTGGCTCGAACCAGAACTCGACGGGCATTACGCCGGGCATGGCGCTCATGATCACAGACATCACGCTGTTACTGGAAGAGGCCATGCGCCGCCAGGACCTGCTCATCAACCGCGTTGTGAAACTGAAGAGCGATCTCGATCAGATGAAGATCAACGAGCCGTCGTTGTACACTGCACCATCGTCATCTGTGAACACAGGCCCTACCAACAACAGGTTGTCGGGGTCTTCCACCACAGGTCCTACCAACAACAGGCTGTCGGGGTCTTCTGCCACAGGCGCGCTCATCTAATGGAAGACAGCACAGGCTTCGTTTTGCATATGATCCTGAGCGTCAAACGTGTCAGAAGAGACTGTAGAAAAATGGCTACACTTTGCCAAACAGAATGACTGGCGTGGGTGAAGGTTCTCGCATGCTGCCCATGTGATCCACCGCTTGACGCGCGTCATCCCAATCGCTGAAACGGCGCGTGTGCTCGGCTTAGCTCAGCGCGACGCTGACCACCAGCGGCGGGTGGGTGGTGCTGGTTGAGTGATCGATCAATCAATCGAGAAACGGAAGAAAACCCTCGCGGTCCCAGGTTCCTCTCGCGTTCTTCAGTCTCTATGCGGATGGATACAACACATTTCTCCATTGAGACAGACGGGAGAAAGTTCGCATGCGAGCAAAGAAGAGCTCGTCAAGAGGCGCTAAATAGCAAGCCATTGCCCAATTTTTGCTCTACGCGCCCCTCGTCGTCGCTTTCTACTAGCCGCAGCGGTGGTATCGGGCTTCGGGAGCAATGGACCAGCGTGAGGACTGGGCAACGTCGCCGATTCCGCCTCTGTGGGATCACGACCAGGTAAAGCGTGGAGTGCCAAGTGTCGACCCTGCAGCTCATTCGCGGGTCCGAGTGCTCCCTCAAACACACAACTTCGCAGGAAGCAACCAGGAGCACGAGCGCATCGGAGAGAGCAAGCGCTACGATAAGCAGGAGGAAGCGGACGACGGCGATGGAGACAACAACCAGGAAGGCGACGTGTGCACGGAGCTGAAAGCGCTTCCGCCGTTCCAGCTCGTGGCACCGGAGCCGCGCCGAGTCGTGTCCCCCGAGCTGATCTTCTCGAGCGCAGCAGAGAGGTAGGTGAGCTTGTCGATGAACGGTTGGCTCAGCAATGTCGATAATTGACTGGCTTTGTGTGAGGTGATGTGATGTGATGCACAGCTTGTCTCGGTACAAACGCCTGCGTTTCTCAGCATCTTGGGACGACGAAGAAGAGAAACCCAAGACCTTCCTACCGACGGCCTTCGCTCGAGCAGGGTACCACTTCCGCTCGATTGTCGCGGACCGTCCTGACGTGGAAGAGGAGGTCACGAGTCCACCCATGCGCTCGAACAACCCCGTGGTGATGGACTCGCGCTTCCAGCTGGGCATGACGACCAGGCTCGATCTGCAGGCGGACGCGCCCGTACAGCCCTTCTACCCGCGCGCCACTCGCCGATTTTATCCACCGAGTTCGTCGTGAGCTACCCCGATTCGTGCCCAGGTCTTCACCTTTTGTATCATATGCCAACAGCTTGTCCAGCTATCTTCAAAGCGCCCACGCCTCCCTAGGAGCCTAGCACCCGTACACATACACATCATTTTTTGCGTGTCAACCAGTTCAGAAACAGCACCATCCTCAAGACCAACAGACCCAGGCTTGCGATACAACGACAGCATTTGCATTTCAAACACACACACACTATCATCATCTGTCTGGTTGACTCCTACACACGTTCGTTCACTCTCTCTCTCTCAACTCGACACGGCTCTCGAACTTGACCATTGGCTAAAGAAGCAAAACATGCGAATGGTTCCTCATCTGCGCATACACTCAGCAAAAAAGCCAAACGCGCAGCAGACGAGCAGAGATGGCATCGGGAGAAGCTGGCTCCAGTTCCTCCCAGATGGCACCTCTATCGTTCAAGACTCCGTAATTCCCTCGAGATAGAAATGGCGAAAGACTTGGTGGCAAGCAATCTTCACAAGCGCTTAAATGACGCGGTCGTACGCCAGGATCGGCGCCAGCCAGCGCTCCGTCTCCTCCAAGCTCAGGCCCTTGCGCTGCGAGTACTCGACCACCTGGTCCTTGCCGACCTTGCCGACGGCAAAGTACTGCGACTCCGGGTGCGCGAAACAGAGCGCGCTGACGGCCGAGCCGGGCAGCATCATGTAGCTGTCGGTCAGCTCCAGCCCAATAAGCTCCGTCGCCTTGAGCAGGTCCCACAGCGCGCGCTTCTCGGTGTGGTCTGGCTGCGATGGGTACCCAGGCGCGGGACGGATACCGTCGTACTTGACTTTGAGCAGCTCCTCCTTGTCCAGGACTTCGTCGGCAGCGTAGCCCCAGTCGTTCACACGCATCTCGCGATGGATGTATTCGGCAAACGCTTCGGCAAGACGATCGCCAAGTGCCTGGGACATGATCTTGTTGAAATCGTCGTGCTCCGCTTCGAATTTCGCAGCCATCTCTTCGACGCCAAAGACGCCGACAGCAAAACCGCCGATGTAGTCCTGGACGCCCGTGCCAGCTGGCGCGATGAAGTCCGCCAACGACATATACGGATCGTTCGTCTCCTTCTCGGCTTGCTGACGAAGCATGCAGAACTTGGACACGGGCGTCTCCGGTTGCTTGGGGTCGCACACGATCACGTCGTCGCCCTCACGATACGCAGGGAAGATGCCGGACACACCACGGACCTGCATGAGCTTCTTGTCAATGATCTCCTTGAGCAGCTTCTGGCCCTCGTCAAAGACCTTCTTCGCCTCAGCGCCCACGTGCTCGTCGTCAAAGATCTTTGGGTACCCACGGTTCGGGTACCGCCCGCGGAGCTCCCACGTCTGGAAGAACGGGTTCCAGTCGATGTACGGCACCAACTCATTCAGATCCAGGTCTTGGACCACGTGAAGACCGACGCGGTTGAGCTTCTGGTATGGCGGGTTGTTCACAAAATTGATCTTGAAGCCCTTATTTCGCGCGTCGCTGTAGCTCACAATCTTGATGTCGTCCAGCGACGCGTAGTACTCTTCACGAAGCTCCTCGTAGTCCTCCATCAGCTCCTCGACGAACTCATCGCGCTCTTCGTCCTTGCGAAGCAGGTTGCCAACCACAACGACGCTACGCGAGGCGTCCAACACGTGGATCACGGGGTGGTCTGGCGTCGAGTAGTGAGGCGCGATCTTCACGGCCGCGTGCATCTTGGACGTCGTGGCACCGCCGACCATGAGCGGGATGTTCATGCCAGCCTTGCTCATTTCGCGAGCGACGTACACCATCTCATCCAGCGACGGCGTGATCAGACCCGAAAGACCGATGATGTCGACCTTTTGCTCACGAGCAACGCGAAGAATGTCTTCGCACGGCACCATAACGCCCATGTCGATGATCTTGTAGTTGTTGCAGCCGAGCACGACGCCGACAATGTTCTTGCCGATATCGTGGACGTCACCCTTCACAGTTGCCATGAGCACCTTGCCGGCGTACTGCGAGTCCTCGTCCTCGACCTCGTTCTCAATGCCGTTCGCAGTGTTCGCCAGTCGCTGCTGGTTCTTCTCCTCCTCCATGAACGGCAGCAGGTACGCCACCGCCTTCTTCATCACACGCGCGGATTTGATCACCTGCGGTAAGAACATCTTGCCCGAGCCAAAAAGGTTGCCGACCACGTTCATGCCGTCCATCAACGGACCTTCAATCACGTCCAGCGGGCGCACGGACACCTTGCGCATCTCCTCCACATCCTGATCAATGTACTCGGAGATACCCTTCACCAGCGCATGTGTGAGACGCTCGCCAATCGGCTTTGTGCGCCACTCCTGCTGACTGACGGCAGCGACCACGCCACCTCTCTTAGCAGCTTCGATCTTCTCCTTCTCAATCAACGAGCGGTCGAGCAGCGCTTCCGTGGCGTTCGGGTCGCGGTTGAGCACAACATCTTCGACGAGCTTGAGCAAGTCCTCGGGGATGTTGTCGTACACTTCGAGCATACCGGCGTTCACGATGCCCATGTCCATGCCGGCCTTCACGGCGTGGTACAGGAACACACTGTGGATCGCCTCACGGATGACGTCCACGCCTCGGAAACCGAACGAGAGGTTCGAGACACCGCCACTGATCTTGCAATACGGGTTCTGCTCCTTGATGATGCGGCACGCGTTAATGAAGTCCACGCCGTAGTTGTTGTGCTCCTCCATACCGGTGGCGACCGTGAGAATATTCGGGTCGAAGATGATGTCTTCCGGTGGGAAGCCCACTTCGTTCACCAGGATGTCGTACGAGCGCTTACAGATGCGCACCTTCTCCGCTTCCGTGGCCGCCTGGCCTTCTTCGTCAAACGCCATCACGACCACCGCAGCACCGTGACGCTTGACAATACGAGCGTGTTCGCAAAAGAGCTCCTTGCCGACCTTGAGTGAGATACTGTTCACGATGCATTTGCCCTGGACGCACTTCAACCCGGCCTCGACAATGTGGAACTTGGACGAGTCGACCATGAACGGCACCTTCGAGACATCTGGTTCCGTGACGGCAATCTTCAGGAATCGCTCCATGGCAGCGACACCGTCAAGCATACCGTCGTCGACGTTTACATCGATGACCATGGCGCCGTCTTCGACTTGCTGACGGGCGATATCCATCGCAGTACCGTAGTCGCCTTTCATGATCAATCTCTTGAAGCGGATCGAGCCGGAGATGTTGCAACGCTCACCCACGTTCAGGAAGCTGAAGCGCTCTTTCGTCACAACGAGGTCCTCGAGACCCGAGAGCCACATGAACGGGTCACGAGGCTCCGGCAGCGGACGTGGAGGGTACTTGGCGCAGACGTCGGCGATCGCCTTGATGTGCAGAGGCGTGGTGCCGCAGCAGCCGCCCATCATGTTGATGAGCTGGTCCTTGCAGAACTCCTCGCAGTACTCCGCCATGAGTTTCGGACCGTCATCGTAGCCGCCCATGGCGTTCGGGAGACCGGCGTTCGCGTACACCGACACGAAGCACTCGGCGACGTTCGAGAGGCGCTGCAGGAACGGCTTCATCTGGTTCGCACCAAGCGCGCAGTTCAAGCCGATGCAGAACGGCTTCGAGTGGCGCAAACTCACGTAGAATGCTTCGGTCGTCTGGCCCGAGAGCGTGCGACCGCTCATGTCGACGATCGTGCCGGAGATGAACAGCGGTAGCTTCTTGCCCGTCTTCTCCTGGTACAAATCCACAGCGTACACGGCCGCCTTGGCGTTCAGTGTGTCGAAAATGGTCTCCACGAGGAGGATATCGCTGCCACCGTCCACAAGACCTTCGATCTGCGTGTAGTACGCCTCGACGAGCTCGTCGAACGTCACATTACGGAAACCCGGGTCTTCGACGTTGGGCGAGATCGAGAGCGTGCGGTTCGTTGGTCCGATCGAGCCGGCGACGAAGCGCGGCTTCAGCGGGTTCTTCGCCGTGACCTCGTCTGCAGCCTGACGCGCAATGCGTGCTGACTCAAAGTTGAGCTCGTAGACAATGTCCTCCATCTTGTAGTCGGCCTGCGCGATCGTCGTGCCGGAGAACGTGTTCGTGCCGATGAGCTGCGCCTCGCCAATCTCCATGTACTCGGTGTGAATCTTGTGGATGATCTGCGGCTGCGTGAGAGAGAGTAAGTCGTTGTTGCCCTTCACAAGCATGCTGTAGTCCTTGAAGCGCTCGCCGCGGTAGTCCTCCTCCGAAAGCTTGTACTGCTGGATCATCGTGCCCATGCCGCCGTCGAAGATCATCGTGCGCTGCTTCATGAGCGCCGCGAGATACGCGAAGATGTCGCTCTCACCGCGGATGAACGGCTGCTGCAGCAGCGCCACGTCCACCTCCGTCACTTCGCGTGAAAACGTGTACGTCATCGTCGCTGACGGATTTGTGAAAAGGGGGGAGGGGGTAGTGGCTTGTAACAGAGCGCGTGGCTGTAGTCTGTCGGCAGGTACGCGGTCGATAGAGCGCGAAGAGAAGAGAAGAGAAGAACGGTCGAGAGAGCGAAAAGCGGCCGGTAGCAGCGGCGCGCGAGTCGGTCAATCGAACAGACGGGTGTTCTTCTTCTTGTCTTCTGCTTTGGCGGCGACTTTCCGGACTGATTGATGGCCAAGAGCACCAGCCAAACACGCAAACACGCCACGCCGTAAAAACGATTGTGGACCAGTACGGGTATTGTGACGCGCAATAGAAGGCGGGAATGTTGTTTGGAGCGAAAGGACAGGTTTGTTTGACACGTAATTACGTCTTTAAACTTGTAAAAAAGGACAAAGAACCCATCTTCCTTGCTGCTTGGCCAGAAACGTGACGCAATCGAACCCTGTAGGTAAGAGTGATGGTCAGCTGAAGATCGCTGACTACTAGTAACGTCAGGTTTGACGATCATTTGTGCACTGCGTGTTTGCCCGTTATAGTGTGGTAGGATACTATCCAAAGTCGCTCGCAGTGGCATTGGAAAGAGCTCCACGAGTCCACCCGAAGCTCAAGTGAGAAAGTTTGACACGCTGTACAAGCTCCGCATGCCTTGGAAGCTCACCACACTTGCCAGGAGTGGGTTCTTCGTTTCCCCAGTCTTATGGGAGCCGCCATGACTGCTCGTTCGTTGCAAAAAGCAAAGTCTGTCTAAAAGCGTTGTGTGCGGATCCCAACTGGTGACTCCAGTTGGCTAGACCACCACGGGAGCAACCTTGATGCGTACGTTAAGCCTGCTCTCTGTTCACACGGGTGGAGTGCAACCCCGCGTTTGTTTTCCCGTCAAGTTCTCCTTGGCGACAGCATCTGTCCACTGGAGCGTAGCTACTTGAACTGGAAACTGTAGTCCGCACCGTTATTCTCCAGCGACGACTGCGTCAAAACACGGCCCGTATCAGCATCAGAGCTGGCATTGCCGACATTGTTGGTTGAGTGATGGCGCCCATCTCAGGAAGAAATCGAGGAGCTGCTGTGGATTGCGCAGGAGCTGGAACAATGAAGGCTACTGAATGTAACAACCGCTGGGTGCCGAACGGAGCTTTGTTGGCCGTCAAGCTTTGGTCGAGAAGACTCTCGTCGATCTCGATGATGTAGAGCACGACTTCCAGTAGCTTCGCTTACTTGATCCAGCTCTGCCGCAATGAGAGGTAACCGCGCTTCGCTCACCGTGACGCATCTCTTGCTGGGTGTCCACAGAACTGGGCTTGATGCTCGGTACCACTCTTGTTTGCGGAGTTTGTTGCGTTTGGAAGACTTCGTTGCACGGCTTTAAGAAGTTCTTCAGTCGACGAAACGATTCCCACAGCGATAAGACGTCGACCACCATGAGGACGAAAATTGTGCTCGTTGAGGTCGCCGACTGCATCGAGTAGATCACATAAAGTGCGTGGAAGACCTCGACGTCCAGGACGATGATCTCGGACTTCAGGTCATCATTGGAACCTTCGACTTTGATACTGGTATTGACCCAGTTCTTGGCCGCGATCGTGATTATCGGCAGGAGCAGAGCAAACGCAGTCGACTCTTGAGCTCCGATGCTGCTGAAGGTGTAACTGTAGACTGGGTAGTTGTACACCAGCTTGACTTTCTTCACCACGATCTTAATGTAGTTGGCTAGCCCATATCTCGCTTGGATGTCGCTTCGAGGCAGGTTCCCAAAGACAGCAAGGAGCATGGTCGTCGTGGAGAGGCGCGGGGCTGGGCTGCCGAGTAGAATCGTGAGCGGCAGCGAATACCCGATGACACATACTAGAGAAAACGCAGACGCGATCGTGCACACATCAGAGGAGATTGAGATCCACACGACCTGCGCGTTGGTGATTAGAATCTAAGGTACACTTTGACGAAGCTGTACTAGGACCGTCGCACACAAACTCGTCCCGGTCAGTATGACGCGTAGCCAGAATAGGTAGCTGTGTCCGATCCCAAGGCTTGGTGACTGGAGTGGAATCGAATCCAGGAGCGTGATCGCAGCGAGACTTGGCAGCAGCGTTAGCACAAGTACCATCCAGGCGCGAGTCAGCGAAGCCGCGCGTCTGTAGCCGATGACTTGGTGCAATTGCTCGATGAAGTATCGGTCGCGGCGCTTGGTGTGAACTGCACCCCAAGTTGAGGAGCATGTGGTTCACAGCTTCTTCAGCCTCGAGGCAATCTGCGCGCTTTGGCTCATCATATTTGTCACTCGTGCGTTGACACGAAAGTGGAAATCGGCTTGGAGCGACTTCGCTCGACTTGAAGAGACGTGGGTCACGTGAGGTTTAATACCGCAGTACTTGGCTGTTCATCAGCCTCCTCATCAGATATTGACCACCTGCGATCGTTCTCACCTAAAACGTCTTGCTCTGGGGGTGAAAGTAGCCATTGGCAGCACTTGCGCTGATGCAAATCATGAAAGGTTCTACGTATCAGGCTACGAGCGGGTGGGTGGATGAGTAAGCCAAGTTGGAGCAAGTATTTCGTGATGACACTGTCACACACCTTCGAATGGAACTCAATAAGGGACTTTGCTGGAAATGAGCATCACCTCAACGTTCGAGTAGATCTTTCGGCGAGCGGGTTCACCTGATCATCATCATGTTAAGAGTGTTGGGCGGTCTTCATCAATCAGCTCGCAACCTTTCGCCAAAGACTCGCTCAGACACTTCGGAAGCAGATATACTCCTCATCCTGTTGGATCATCAACTTTTTCATTACTGCACATATTCAGCAGAAGGCGTCACATACCAAATCGAAACTCCCCTCGCTCTCCTTAGATTCCTTTCTCTTTGTTTTGCTCAAGCTTCTTGTAAATAGCCTTCAAAGTCTCACTTGCAGCAGCTGGGAGTCGCGTGCCAGGACCGAAAATCGCACCCACACCCTGGTCGTACAGGAACTGGTAGTCCTGCTCATTGCAAGGGTACACGTGCATCGAGTATGTTAGCATCCGGAAAGAGTCGTCCTCAACAAAAAACATGCAAACAGCGTACCTTTGGTGGGATGACTCCGCCGCAAATTACCAAGATATGCTCCGCGTTTTCTTTCTTCAACGCCTCAATGAGTGCAGGAACCAATGTGTTGTGACCAGCAGCCTGGGAGCTGACGCCAATGCAGTGCACATCTGCGTCGACAGCTTGACGAGCAGCTTCTTCCGGGGTCTACAATACAGACGAGCGAACAACGTCAGTCAAGCAGTCATTATCCCGTGGGTTCGTTTCATATCACCCGATACGTACCGAAAAGAGTGGTCCGACGTCAACATCAAATCCCAAATCTGAGAAGCCCGACGCGATCACTTTCGCTCCACGATCATGGCCGTCTTGCCCCATCTTGGCAACCAGCAGACGAGGACGACGACCCTGGCGCTCAGCGAACTCTTCAATCTCCTTCACGCAAGTGTTGTACTCGATCTCAGCTTCTTCGTTGTGCTGGTACGCCTGACGGTATGCGCCCGATACCACCGAACTCTATAAAATCACAGCAATTAGACTCAGACTCACGTTTCCCGCACTTTTAAAGTATGATATGATTTGTACCTTCGGGATGTGACGTCCCCACACGGTCTCCAGTGAATCAGAGATTTCGCCGACAGTGCAGCGGGCCCTCGACGCCTCCACAGCAAGCTTTAGCAAGTTCATCGGGTGCTTGCCTGCTCCAGTACTCTCCGTGAGTGCAGCAGATTCGCGCAGCTTTCGGAGGCATTCTTGAGCAGCCTTCTCGTCGCGATTTTTCTTGGTCTCTTCAATTCGCTTGATCTGCTTCTTGCGCACCATGGTGTTGTCAATAGACAGCACTTCGACGGAGTCGCCGTCCTTGACGACGTACTTGTTCACGCCAACGATCGTCTCTTCGCGAGAATCGATACGAGCTTGCTTCTTCGTCGCACTCTCCTCGATTCGGAGCTTCGCCATGCCGGACTCAATCGCCTTCGCCATGCCTCCGAGATCTTCCACCTCTTCGATTACTACCATCGCAGCTTCAACCAACTCGTTCGTCAGCGATTCCATCAAGTACGAGCCTCCCCATGGATCGGCCACCTTTGGAATCCCCGTCTCTTCTTGCAAAATCAGCTGCGTGTTACGTGCCATACGCGCGCTGAATTCCGTTGGCAGACCCAGCGCTTCGTCCAGCGCGTTCGTGTGAAGACTCTGTGTGCCTCCCATGACAGATGCCATGGCTTCCACAGTGGTTCGGATGATGTTGTTGAACGGGTCCTGCTCCGTAAGCGAGTATCCAGAGGTCTGGCAATGCGTGCGCAGCAGCAGACTCTTCGGGTTCTTCGGGTCGAACTTCTCCTTCATCAGCTTTGCCCACAGCAGTCTCGCAGCACGCAGCTTCGCGACCTCCATGTAGAAGTTCATGCCAATCGCAAAGAAGAACGACAAACGCGGAGCGACCGCATCAACGTCCAGACCCGCAGCCTCGGCCGCGCGCACATATTCGATACCATCGGCGATCGTGAACGCGAGCTCCAGACGCGCATCCGCTCCGGCTTCTTGCATGTGGTACCCAGAAATCGAGATCGAGTTGTACTTTGGCATGTACTCGGATGTGTATCCAAAAATGTCCTGGATGATGCGCATCGACGGGTTCGGCGGGAAGATGAACGTGTTGCGCACCATGAACTCCTTCAGGATGTCATTCTGAATCGTGCCGGAGAGCAGCTTCTGGTCCACGCCCTGCTCCTCCGCGGCAACGATGTACATCGCCAGGATGGGTAGCACCGCGCCGTTCATGGTCATTGACACGGACATCTTGTCGAGTGGGATGCCGTCAAATAGGATCTATTCACGTGTAAACAACAACAGCACACCAAAAGATGCGTCAGCTCATAGTCATTGACGTTCCGACGTAAAACAGACCAATCCTCACACACCTTCATGTCCTCAACAGAGTCGATCGGCACGCCAGCCATGCCGACGTCACCGCGCACACGCGGGTGGTCCGAGTCGTAGCCTCGATGGGTCGCCAAGTCGAACGCCACAGAGAGACCTTGCTGTCCGGCGGCAAGGTTTTTCCGGTAGAACGCGTTGGACTCCTCGGCGGTACTGAAACCAGCATACTAGGGGGACGCAAAACACATGAACACAAGAGTGAGCGCCACAAGCGTACTTTGAAGATACGGCAGCGTAAAAACTACGCTACAAATCCAATGTAAGCAAATGGTATATATAGGAAGACATACCTGGCGGACGGTCCAGGGCTTGGCTGTGTACATGGACGCATACGGTCCTCGCGTGAACGGGAACGTGCCCGGCGACTGCGAAAGCTCCAGATCCTATGTTGTTGTTATTTTTGCCATAGCAGCATCAACGAACGGGTAAGTGTGTGCTGTTGACATGACATCCTCGTCATTCGCTCAGCATCATCCGCACGGCAGCACAACAAGCTCACCTCGAGGTCCTTCTTCGTGTACAACGGCTTAATCGGGATGTCCTCAGGCGTGTGCCACACCAGATGCGTCGTCGGATCCTTGCCCTTAAGCTCCTTCGTGGCATTCTTGATCCACTCGGGCGGGTACGCGTCGGCGTCCAGCTTGGTACTCAGTGCGCGACTCTGCTGCGTAACGGCGCCGACAGAGCGCGACGACAAGCCAGCGGCAGCGGACCGACGCGCGATGCCCGAGGCCGCTGCGCGGCGGGACGAGTTGGTATTCCGCCACATCTTCACACTCACTCGCTCGCTGCTGTGGGGAGATGCGGAAATGGGGCCGAGTGGTTCGACCGACCGGCAGATAGATAGTCAACGGCGCGGATTAGACGCGCGCCCGTTCTTCAAGTTTGACAAAGACTGGGCAAACGAACCTGACGTGGCTTCCACTTGGCAAATGTATGCAAAGCGTTAGGGCTAGATATGTAATTGTAGGAGCTTGAATGGATTTGATACCGGTATCGTATCGGTATCAAATTAGCAAATACCCATCATCCGCACTCTATCGAGAGCGATTTGTGTACTCCACACTACCGAGAGGTTTGAACTTGCGCTTGCGCTTGCGCCTGCGCTCACACTGCGCGGCAGCAGCACGGGACTCGGGAGGAGGCGAGAAGTAGGTTACCGACGAACTCGACGCGGAGTGCGAGTTTGACTCGCGATCTGCAGCACGATACTCTGCGTCGAGCACCGCCAGCACGCCAGCAGTCAGTTTTAGGGAGTCGCGGTCCGCTTTCTTCTTTTGCGCTGCAGTTGCTGCTTTCTTCTCGTCAGCAGCCTGACGCTCGGCGGCGAAATCGTAGAGTAAGCCGTGGCACTCTCCGTGCTCTTCGTTGGCGCCGCTGCGGAATGAGTGGCCAGCATCATCAGTTGTGTGCTTGTCAAGCAACGCAAGTTACTTTTCTCGGCAGGTGCGACTCGCGAACTTTACCAGAAACGTGGTAGACATGATCGCACTGATAGTCTCACGTTTTGCCACGCTGCCGAACGAAGCTTAGAAGAGATAGCGGCGCGCGACGCTCCGCAGCAGCGCCAGTTTTCGCTCGCCATTAAAGCGTGTGCGTGAGCGCGCAGACGTCGGCGAGAGAGAGCGCTCTCCGTCTGTCTCTTCGCTTGACGCCACCTTCTGTTGTGGCAAAACGAAGCAGTGATGGCGTTGGCGCTGCTTGATATCTGGCCCTAATAACGAGTTCCGAACGATTACCCACAAATACTATCTCTCTTTACGTACATGCATCTGCCCTCTTACATCAAACACGCAAACGGGTCTTCGCTCTGGTCCACTTGCTCTGTTGCTGCTGGCGGCGCCCAGTCCACGCCGCGGAAGTCGTTGCCTGCGAACGGATCGGACGACATGGCGCCGAACGAAGTTCTTCTCGTCGCTTCCGTCGATGCGTTTGACTGTGAATTTGCTTCTACTGCTGCTGCTGCTGCTGAAGAGGTTGACGGGATCGCTAATGCCGACGCGGCTCGTGGCGATAAATTGAAGTCCAGCAAATCTGCAATTGCAGGCGGCGCTTGGCTCGTACTGGTGGTACTCGTGGCATTCGAAGTCGAGGACCACGACAGTCTCGACATGAAACTCGAATCACCCGACAATGGCGGGGACGACGGTAGCAGGCTCGTGCTCGTGAAGCTGTGACGTGACAGCGCGTCACTCGATGACGACGACCCGAAGCCCGAGATGCTCGAGTTCATGGTTGAGAGAAAGTCCTCCATGGACCGCGACGACGGCCGTCTCGAGCGGCTCGTGCGCTGCGAGAGGCTCTGCGCGCGCAGCTCCACAAGAACCGCCTGGAGGTCACCCTTGGCTTCGTCCAGCACGTCCAGGACGCGCTCGGTGGTCGCTTGGATCACCACTACAACGAATATCAGCAATCCAATCACAATGTTAGCACGTCATACAGACACATGCAAACAAGGTATGGGACGGTACGTACAGGAGAAGCCGCCGTAGTTGGCGTTCATTTGCTTCCACAGGAAATCAAACAGCACAAACACTAGCAACAAGCAAACAAACAAATAAACGAACGAACAAACGTCAGCACAGCTCAGCAAGGAAACAACACAAACAAGCGCAATTTGTGCGAACAATCACGGCCCACCTTCCGAGAAGACCTTGTAGAATGCCTCGCTGTCGGCGAAGATCGGCCAATTGAGCACGCGCTCGCGCACGACCTGGCCGTCGAATTTCCAGAAGAGGCGCGCGAGCATGCACGTGATGTTGATGCCCGCAGGTCCCCACGGGTACGTATTCTCGTGTGAGCCGGGCACCTGACTCGTCACCATCTTCACCGCCTGCTCCGTGTAGTGCGATGCAAAGTACACAAGGCAGCGCAGACTGAGCATACCGCCTGCACGGAAGTCCGTTGTCGGGTCCGGCCGCTGGAAGCCCAGGCGGCTCCACGTCTCGCCCACACGCTCGAACTGGAGCGTGTCGATCAGCGTGCCGTCCATCTCATTAGTAGTGTCAGTACTGCCTTCTTCCTCGATAGCAAAACCGATGCTCGAGCGCGAACCTTCTCGGTGGAAGAGCTGCTGCGAGTAGATCGCGTGCCAGAGGTCCGTGATGAGCTCCTCGTACGCACCATCGCCACTCGCGCACGGCTGCTTGAGCAGCGTGAAGTGGCTCTGCATCGTTTCGACGAGCGGTTCCGCGGGCATCGCCATCTTGCCGGCCTTCATCCACAGCTTACCCTGCGCAGTGGGGCCACCACTGCCAAAGATCTGAAGGATCTCGTCGCGGCGCGAGGCCGCTTCCTTG
The DNA here is from genome assembly GCA_023336215.1 of Globisporangium iwayamae. Lineage (NCBI taxonomy): Eukaryota > Oomycota > Peronosporomycetes > Pythiales > Pythiaceae > Globisporangium > Globisporangium iwayamae. The sequence goes on from JAADWP010000055.1 coordinate 17,950, forward strand.
CGCAGTAGTTCTCGCTTGTGAGCGCGTGCAAGGGCCTCGGCTTCTTCCTCGCGGGCTTTCTTCTCCAGTCCGACAATGTTCTTGCAGCCGTCGGCGATACCAAAGTGCAGTGCGTACGCGACGATCGAGCCGTCCTCGTAGCCGCACAGGATGCAGCGCTCGTCCGATGAGAGGCTGATGGACGTGAGCTCGGACGTGCGCTTGCACTCGATGCGGCGCACGACGTTCGACGGCATGCCGGCGTCACGCACCTCGATCGCGGCTTCTGGGATCGCTGTTGCCGTGATGATGTATTCGCCCGAGCGCGTGAAGAGCACGCCACGATCGAGCAGCAGCTGTGGAGTGTTGCTGCTGGCGTCACTCCCACCAGTGAGCTTGTCGTGCGAGATTAGGTGGCCGTTCATGGACACGAGGAAGAGCTCTGACTGGCGCGTGTCACTCGCGACGTTGCCTCGCACGTCTTCGCAACTCTCGCTCTTGCGCGTCGTTCGGAAATTGTCTTCAGCGACTGACAAGCGGTGTGATGAGGAGCTACGTGAGCGCGAAGACGGTGATGTGTGCTCATCGATGATCGCGTGGATCAGCGCGTCGCCCAGCGGTGAGATCGTCATGTGCGTCACGATCGAGCGAAGTGATGGGGACGGGGACGGGGACTGGAGCGACACACTGTGCAGCGGTGTCGACGACCGCAGCGAGTGGATCAGTACCGCGTTGTCCTTCGACGAGCTCACAACAACATCAAGATCCACGTTGAGCCCCACGGCGATGACAGGACTCGTGTGACCACAAAGCAGCACCCAGGGAAGCCCACCAACGGGGAGCTCCTTCTTGACAAACATGCGGCGCGAACGCGTCGCCGCCATCTTTGACAGCGCCCACACAGACACCGTGCAGTCCTCACTGCCGAACGCAAGCGCCAGATCGCCCGTGAAGTCGTCCTCGCTGCGCGCCATACAGAGGATCGGCTTCTTGTGGAACGCGATGCGCTGCAGCAGCTCGCCATCGGCCGACCAGTGGATGCGCCAGCTGCCGTCCCAGTAGCCGCAGCTGATCATCTGCTCGTAGAACACGACACCTTCGCTCACAAGGCAGCCTGCAGGCAGCTTCCACCACTGGTCCACGTCCACAAAGCTGAACGGGCACACGCGCCCCTGGTCCGGGACCGAGTTGAGATATCGCTTCGCCATCACGATGCCGCTGCTGTCGGTCGTGTACACAACACTCCCGAGCTCGCTGCTGCCCGTACTGTGAGCACCAATGCCTGAGCCGCTGCCGAGACCGGGGCCGCTGAGGCCCAGTCCGTGGTTCATGGCGTTCGAGAACCGGATGGATGAGAGCGACTCGGTGTGCTTGGACGTGAGGTCGTGACGACGTACTTGGCGCCTCGACGACAGCGTCGCGACCGCGTGGGAGGCTGGGAAGCGCGCCTCGAGCGCGCCGTCTTGGGTCATGCGCGCCGGGTGCGGCTTGCGAAAAAGCTGGATCGGTATCGTGCCACGCTGCGTGAGCTTGGAGCGCACGCCCACGTTCAAAGTGTCGAGGTTCAGTCGCTCCGGGTAACATGCGACGTGGTACACGTTCTGCGAGTCGACTGATGGTCGTCCCGCCTGCTTGAAGCCAAAGATGAGGTCGATCCAGTGGTGCAGGTGCTCTGAGACATAATCGCTCTCGAGCGCGAGACGGTGCTGTCGCACAAAGTCGTGTGGCGAGATCGCCCAGTTGGGCAGCACGACGCTCCCACTCGGCCCGACGCTTGAGCTCTGGTCGCCGCTCGCCGCGAGCATCTTGTTGCGATCGCTCATGAGGAAGTCCGGGAGGTAGAAGAACTCGGGTGGGAGCTCGAACGAGTGGCCCTCTTCGCTCACACACTTTTGAAACGCGTCGGCGACTGAGTCGAAATTGGTCGAAGCGCCGAATGGCTGGCCGGTGGATGTGTTGTCCGTGCCGACAAAGTTCGCACCGAACGCCGCGCTCGTGAAGGGTGCGAGTCGCACGAGGAAGAACAAAACCGACCGCATGTGTGAGTACGAGGTCGAGAAGTGGTATGACGGCAGCTTGCTGCTTGGGTCGGCCGAGTCGTACTTGTCCTTCACACGCTGCGAGCTCTCGGGGGTCTGCACGCCGATGGGCTTTCTCAAATCGCGGTAGATCGTCGGGTCCTCGAGGCGCAGCTCCGTGGACTCGTAGTCCTTCAGGATCCACGGAAACACCGGGTACTGTGTGATATCGTTATACGAGCGCCCCGCCGAGACGTTGAGCAGCATGAGGTACTCAAAGTTGCTGATCTCGCGGCGCACCCACATCTCGGTCCACTTGCTCTTGCCGAACATGCGGTCCGCCGAGAGGATGCGCTTGCCCCACTTGGCCAAACACGGTGGCTTGCGCTCGCGCAGCGTCGCGTACACGAGGTCAGCCTCACCGTTCGACTCGAAGCCAAAAAGGCACGAGCTGCCGTCCACAAAGTAGACCTCGAGGCCATTCTGCGCGTCAAGCAGGAACCGACGGCGATGGATTACGCGGATCACGCGCACGCCCCAGACGCGACGCTTGAGCTGTGAAACATAGGCGTCACCCAGGGACACCAACGCGCCGCCACGTCCAAACTCACCCGCGTTCTCCGAAAGGTTCTTCAAAGTGCAGACCCACTCACCTTCAAAGACGATCGTGTTCGATCCGATGCGCAGCATGCCGTAGACCATCACGCCTGACGGTAAGATCAGGTACGCCTTGGTCCTGTAGCTCGCGCCCAGTGTTCGCCACTGCTCGCTCCTACTCGCCGTCAACGGCCGCGCCGCACGTGCGTTTGCAGTCGGTGTCGACGCTGCAGCATCTCCTGATGGTGTCGCGTTGCTGGTAGTCGTCGTGGCGGTGGACGTGCTGTCCGTGCTGCCATCTGGACTCACGGGGTCCTCTGCGGCCTCACCTTCGATCAGTGCCCCTAGCGGATTGCGGATCGACGCGGCCTCTTCCATCTGGTCCTCGATGTTGATGATCCCTGAGAAGCTCTTCTCAAGCCCAGTGGATGTGGACGAATCCGACGAGACCGACAAGCTCATGGTTGGTGTGTTCGTAGCTGCACCACTACCATTACCACTCGATGAAATAGCTGCGTCAGCTGCCAAAGCCTCCTCGTCCTGAGACTTTGTAGTCGGGCGCGCGGTCTTGAGCCGCATGATGCCGCTAGAGAAACGCGATGAGATGTTGCTGATGCGGGCGATCCGGTCTTTTGCAGATTTCACGGACATGGCGACCTCGGCGGCCGTTGCAACGCTCTCACGTCGTCCCGTGCGGGTCACTGGCATTGGTGCCTCCTCCTGCTCTTCGCGTACCATGTTGGTGTCCATGACGAGCTCCAGATCCTGTAATGGCTTGGGCGGTGACAGCTCAAACTCAGAGGAAGCCGAGTCTGTTAGATTCCCTCGACTGGCGCTGTACGCTTGGTTGCTCGTCGTCGAATTGTGTCGTGAACCTGGGCCACCGTCGCCACTAGTGGTGTACGGCTCGCCACTGTCGTCCAGGAAGCTCGAGCCGCCATCTTCTAGTGTGTGGCCGGTCGGACTCAAGTCACCTTCGCCGTCACCATAGTCTTCGTCTTCGTCGTCGTACGCCTGCTCTGCCGGGTCCTGGTACATGAGCCCCTGGCCGCCGACGCTCGCACCGCCTTCTTCAAGTACTGAGTTCACCGACGGAATCGACAACGCGTCCACAAAGGTCTCCCCGTCCGCCTTGAGCTGAATCAAAGACTCGTACCTGGAAAAATCCGAGTGCGTGTCGTCCGTGTCTGGTAACAAGCGGCATCGGATCCAATTGCTCGACGTGTACGTGTCCAGGCACCAAAACTCCTCTTGACCAAAGAGATCGTCGAGGCCTACGCCTCCTGTTAGCAGCTGTGACGCCGCAGCAGTGAAATCGCTATCTTTGTTCCCCGTGGCGCCCCAAACGTGGCGGATTCCCCACTTGAGCAGCACGCGCAGCTTCATCCAGTCGTCAATGTCCTTGGCCTTGACGCGCTGCAGCCACACCTGCGCCTGCTGCTCGAGCTCCTCATTGTCGGTCGCTCCGAACGTGATGCTCGCGTTCAGTGACGACGACGATGACGTGCGCGTCGAACGACCGATGCGCTCAAGCTCTGCCTTGGCGCGGTTCCGCTCGTGGGTCTCCTCGGCTTGCATGGACGTGCGCTTGAGCGCTCTTCCTTCGCGTGCATGGGCGACTTGCTCATGATAGAACCCGTCGCGACGACGAACTTCCTGGTTGTTCGACAGGAAATCACTGCGCGCGAGCAGCGCCGTGAGCTCGTCCGAGGATCGAAGCGAGATGGGCACCAGCGACGCCAAGATGCTCGCCAGCTTGATCGCCGAGTCAGACCAGAACTTGCGCCGCACGCGGTCGATTAAGTGCGCGAGCTCGGGGACGAGCCACAGGAGTAGCGCTGTCTCGTCACCCGGGGCTGCCTTCACGCACTCACTGGACGTGACGAGCCCGGGACCAGCAAAGCCACTCATGCTCCCCCTCGAGGGCGTGAAGGAAGAATCAAACTGCGACGTGTCTCTTCCAAGCCCCATGGCGTTGATGAAGTACTCAAATTTGTTGAGACGGGCGAAAAACACGGACTTGGAGGGCAGCCGCAGCTTGGACGATGTCGCCTCGCCGCTGTGCTCGTCCTCTTCTGCGAGACCCTCGCTGTCTTCCAGGAGCACCAGGTGAAAGTAACGAAGCAGCAGCTGCAGCACTTGGCGCATGGGACCGCCAGGGTGCGGGCGCGCAGAGATGGACCCGCTCGTTGGGGCCGCTGCGGCGCCAGCGGACGACAGCACACCAAACCCAAAGGAGATCCGCCCCGTGCTGTTGCGGTGGTTGTTCAACTCTCTCGAGTTGGACGACGGTCGTGCTCCCGTGCTCGGCGGCGGGCTCTGCGAACCACTCCCTGAGCCTCCTCCAGACTGGAAGTTGGGCGGTATGTATCGTGCTGCGTTGCTCGCACGGCGGTTGAAACTCGCGTCCGTGTCGACGTGAAAGGTCGACGTGAAGTGCTGCCAGATGCCCAGGATCGCGTCCACGAGCTCGGCTTCGTGCCAGATCACGCGCTCACACTTCCAGAACACGATCGTAGGATCAGTAGCGCCAGATTCTTCTGATCCTGAACCTGAACTATCGATTGCTGTGGGATCAACCTTGCCAAGCGTGTCGGGGTCGTAATGCAGCACCACAGCAGCCGCGACGGTGGCCAGGCTCTCGGCGTTCTTCCACAAAGTTGATTCGCGCGACGGTGGGTCCGCTTTCCCACGCAGCTTGAGGTCGGCCGAGAGGATCTCGCTCATTTTGTTCAGCGTCGCCTTGAGTAGCGACACGACCACGACTTCCAGCTGTTCGCGGGACGAGATGAATCGTGAGAGACTCGTGAACGGATCCTGCAGCAGGAACCACGCGAGCTCGTTACTTCGCGCCTCGAGGCACACGATCGACGAAATGAGGTCGTAGGAGAAGTCCGTGATGAAGTCCACGCAGTCGCTAGGCTGCATAGCCGCCATGAGTTCGATGAGTGCGAGCTTCATCCGACTCGACATGTCCTTGTACACCAGCGCGTTGGCGTTAGCGTTCGCCTGCTTCTTACGCTCGCCGTCGACGTTGAGCGTCAACAAACTTCTAAGAAAATCCATGTCGTCGTGCGCCACGATTGAGTACATGGCGTTCACGCGTACCTCTTCAGACTCATTTGCATTGAGTACGAGCTCACGAAGCTGGCTCATGGGGATGCCTGGACAGCCTTTTAGTTCGATGCCAAAGAGCGAACGTGGAAACGTGGTCGCTCGTGTCTGCTCGCTGTCAGCGCCTCGTAGACTCAAAATCGCCTCGATGATCGGGATCTGCTCGGTCGTGGACGAGACCGTCGCCGTGCCGTTCATGCTCGAGATACTGTTGAATATGAGGTAGTGGCGGTTGATCGTGCTTGCGACCGTCGCTGAGCCAAAGATGATCATCAAGTGGCGGATCGCGACGACTCGGATCGGCATCGGACTCGACCGCACCATGCTCAGGAACGGGAACATCATGTTGCCGTGCCAGATCGTGGCGCTCGCGAGCGTCTCCTCGTCGATGAGCGAGTCGAACGCCTCGGTCTTGCCGTCCAGCGCCTTCATGTCACTCTCGCTCACCTGGATGCCCAGGATCGTGAGCAGCATCTCCGAGTACACGCCCATGGTGACCGGAACCTCCTCAGGCTTGAGCGCGAGCATGATCAAGTACGCGTCACCCACGGAGAGGTGGATCTTGTCCGGACTGTTCGCCTTCTCGCGGTCCTGCGTGCACCCACATTTGAGGAACAGGTACGTGCGCAACAGCCGTAGCGTCATGACACGGATCGCGTCGTTCGAGAACTCGAGCAGCGGCAGCCAGATACGAAGCCCTCCGAGGCGCGCAAACAGGTCCAAGAGGCCTTCGGGCGCACTGGGCTCAACGGATAGCTCAATGAGCAACTGCAGCAAGTCAGGGAGATCCGCTTCGGGGACGTTCTCGACCGCCGAGCCCGCCTCGGCCTCGCCCTCACTGATGCTCTTTGCGACAGCAGAGAACGCTGCTGCCAGCGAGTGCTCGCCATTCTCCTGGGTGATGGGCGTCCCATCCGGGTGGACTCCCGTGAGCATCGGATTCGTGGGCTTGCCGATCATGCAGTAGATAAGCGTCCGCGTGCTCTCGTAGGACAGCTGCGACTTCTGCTCCTTGCCTTTGATGGCCGCGCGTGCGATGACCGACGTCGCGCTCGTGGGCTTAAGCGCCTGGGCCTCGCACAGCACGATCTTGATAATTGCAAGCACGCGCTTGCGCAGCACGTCGATCTCGTCGGGAGTGTACTGCTTGGCGCGGCGCAGCGAAGTGGCCTGCGACTCTTTCCAGTAAATCCACGAGAGGCAGCGCAAAAAGTGGCGCGTGGACACGGCCGAGAAGCTGCTCTCGTCCTTGCGCGTCATGATTTCGAGCTTGTCGAAGACTGTCTGCTGGAGTTCAACTGGTGCATTCACCCACACGCGGAAGTTAAAGAGCAGGAACTTGTAGATTTCGTCCGAGAGCGTGCGGTCTGAGATCACAGCACTACGCAGGCGCTCGATCGCGATCAGCAAGTCAGATGTGAGGTATCGTGGCGGCAATGAGCGCACGAGAAGAGCGGTCAGGCGCACGCCCTGATTGCGGCGGAATATGAACTTGTTGACGAGCGAGTGGCGCATGATCTCGGCGATGAGCAGTAGCACCTTTGGTATGCACTTGACGCCCAGCGGACGCGCAATGAGGTCGCTCATGTGCTGCAAGAACTCGGAATCTTCGTCAAACTGTGCTGTGACTCCACCAGAGTCGTCCAAATTTGTAGCAGCAACTCCGTTAGTAGACCCAGTTGCTGCCGAGCCTCGTGACGCTACAAGAAGCGGGAGGCAAATCAGAGGACCGCCGAGCTGAGCGACTGACTGCTTGAACGTGCTCGCGTGGCGCAAACGCACGCCAGCACTCGCAGCCTCAGCGTGATTTCCATTACCGCTCGAATCGTAGCACACACCCTTGAAGCGGTCGCAGTGACGCGCATCGTATGCGAGCAGCAGACCATCGCTCGAGCTTCCGAGGATGAGCGACGAGCCTGGGCCACCACTTGATGGCCCACTAGAGACCGTGACCCCCGACGATGTCGACGACGACGAGATGTACGAGTTGAACTGGAACACAAGCGCATCGTACTCGTCGACGCTGCGGATGTTGGCGATGATGTTGGCCGGCAGCGCCTGTCCAAAGAGCGCCGTGGGGCCGAGCAACACACGCAGAGAGCTCGAGCCATAGCTCTCGCGCATGCCGATGAGTGACTTGACCACGGGCGCCATGAGTGACGTGTTTGGGTACGCAAGCTTGAGGCTCTGGCGCAGCTCCGCGTTCAAGTACACGTCCAGTTTCGAGCCACGAATCTGCCGATGCGTGTGCGTGATCGTGAGAAAGTGCCACCGGCCGGGTGTGATGAGGTCCGGCACTTCGACATGGCCGTCGTTCTTCTTCTTGTCAAAGCACGTGAGCATGAGCGACGCCTTCACGAACGAGCACATGATGCCCACGCCCGTCTTGCCACTACATTCATTCGAAATAAAGGCATACAGCACGTAGGTTAGCGTCTATGAAGCCATCTGAAAGTGGTACAACGTCCAGGGACAACCGTACGTACCAGAATGTAAACAGCGGTGCAGCAACCTCCGGCAGCGTCTCGAACTTGATCCAGGCGCAGAATGTGTAGCCGTTGTTTGGGAACGAGTCGAGCACGGGCAGGATCAGCCCCGAAAACTCGCCACTTAGGTCAAAGAACGACGCTGGACCGAAAGAGTCGCGCGCGATCATCTCGAGAGTTGACAAGTAGTAGCTCACAGCCGTGTCGTCGGGTGCTTCGTGCACAAGGCGCATGCTGCGGAACACGGCGAGCATCGCACGGATGTCGTCGATGTTCACGCTGTGATTCGCTAGGTAGAGCAGCAGTCGCAAGATCTTCTTCAGCACTTGCACCGTCACGCATGGGTCCACGAAGAGCCCGCGCTCGCTGAGGAACTTTAGGATTTCGCGCTGCAGTCCGACGCCAAAGCACGCCTCGATGTTGCCGCAGGAGCTGCGCACGAGGTTAATGAGCGCCTCGAGCGCCTGCATTTGCTGCGCCTCCTCCAGTACGCCCACGATCGTCGCGAAGAGCGTCTTCAAATTCGCCGGGTGCCGGATCTGCAGCTTGGCGGCCTCGGCCTCGCTGTACTCCTTCCCACCTACTATCGCATGGCAAAGCCATCAGAGAAGGAATTGAATCATAGTCATGCGCATGTCAGTTCACGAGTCAGGTTGAAGACGACAGGCAGTGGCGTATCGCATAAGATGAATGTTGCATCCATACGCCACATACACAAAATCCAAGTGGCACGACCGACGATCGATCAGATGAGTACCACCGCAACAGCACGCTGAGAACAAGCAGTTGCACGACGATCGCAATGGGCCACGCAGCCTAATACACATTGAGAGAGCCACTCACATAGATTGCGGAGAAACTGCTGCACCACATCGTCATCGCCATTGCTTCTGGTGGTGTCAATGAGGGGGTCCATGCGCGCTGTCTTGCTCTGTTCACTCGCTGAGTCGCTCGCTTAGGTGATAAAAGAGCTGCCGCCTCTTTCTCTCTCTCTCTCTCTCTCTGAAGCTAGCTGGGATAGCTCGTCTGCTGCTGTAGGCGTCCAGTGAGCGAGCCTCTCTCCCCCCCTTCCTTCCCTTTGAGTGCGCGTTGCACTCTTCCTTTTCTCCTGGGCGAGTGTGCTACGCAATGCCCGCTCGCTGCCCGCTTGCTTGATGCTGCTGACTGTGGGAAATCGCCTCGCACGCGCTTTTTCTCCAGTTCACATGGGAGCGTTTTCGAGAGAGCGGCGCGAGGCCTGGTTTCTACTGGGTGTTCGCCAAGACTACACATTTGTGACAAGCGATTTTGAAAGGGTATATATTTTTACAACCTTTTAGGCTTGATAGAAGACTTTAAACCTTCAGCAACTTATACTATACCTGCATCATTTGATGTATCAGTATATGATGCATGTGGAGAAGCCGTGAGGACAGAAGTTCAAACTATTTACTTTATAGACCAGTAAGTTCGCAAAGCTGTTCACAAGTCCAAACTACACAAGGTGCGCGCGAACCTAAATGTCACTGTCATGAGCGACAATACGGTATTGGCAAAAGCTCCCGAGCACACCAAAACATGAAATGAACAACAGAGCAAGAAATGGAGAAACATGGAGAGCTGCTGTTCTTGTGTGCGTATCTAAATGGAGTACAACGAGACAGGAAGACGTCTCTTTTCTGCGTCTGTCTACCAGAACATGTTGTCCACTTTCACTTGGTCGTCGGCCTTGCGGCGGAACACGGCCACGTACTTCTTGCCGCCACCGCGCGCGACCTTCTTGCCTTCCTCCGTCTCCTTGGTCATGGCTTTCACGCATGGGTCCGTGCTCTATTCGTCCAAGAATTCAGTCAATCAGTCAACTAACGTACATATAATCAATATACCTGCTACTAGCAGTACTAAGTGAGAGCCACGCACCAGTTCCTTCTCCGAGATGCGCGTGAAGCACGGGTGGTTCGTGCACTTCTCCACGTGCCAGTTGTGGAGTTCCTCAACGTCCGTGATCGTGTACAGGATGCCGCCCGGTGCAAGCAGGTACGCGTACTCGGCGAGCAGCGCCGTGCTGACGATGCGGCGGCGGTGGTTGCGCTGCTTGAACTGCGGGTCCGGGAAGCAGAAAAAGAGCTTCGTGACCTGCCCCTTGGTGAAGTAGTGCGGCAGGTAGCGCATCGCGTTCGTTCGCAGCGCCGAGACGTTCTGGTACTGTCCAGGGTGCTCCGAGCGTAGAGCCTCAATGCGCAGACGAACGAACTCCGTCACCTTCGGGCGGATCTCCAGCGCCAGAGTGAGCTTGTCCGGGAATAAGGCACCAAGAGCGACTGAAAAAACATTAATCATACAGAAGCGGAGCAGTTGTTAGCTGACTGTTGTCACGATCCATAGCATGTAAGACAAGTATCAATTTGTACCCGTGAGGCCACCGAAGCCGCAGCCGACATCGAGAAAGTCCACCTTCCTGCAGTATTCCATATGTCACACAAGAAAGATGTTAGTACAGGCAATTGCACACTTAAGCCAGCAAACAATTTCTACTACATCACTCACGGCGACTCGATGTTCGGGAAGTGCTCGGACCAATCGGTCAGCTGCGGATTCACAGGGCTGAACACAATACACACAGAGATGACACAACATCCAGTCACTTCATTTTGAACTCGGTAGCATTGTCAACCAAGAGGCGAACATGCACGCAGAGCCAGCCAGCCAGCCAGCCACTCATGCGCATTCAAAATGGAAAACGCGACGTACTATTCGAAGGAGTCGTTATGCGACAGCGGATTGCAGTGTGCGCGCGATCGGAAGAACTTCTTCTGCGGCGCCTTGACCGCCTGCGACTCGTCGATTGCAGGCGCAGCGGCAGCAGGCGCAGTGGCGGTGGCGGCGATGGAGCTCATAGCGGCGTCAGTCAGCGTCGTTGTCTTGCTGTTGTTGTCCGTCTTGTGTGTCCAAATGGTTGATGGAGACCTGTGTCCCGAATCCCGATTTAACTTTCAAAGTCCCGAACAAAAACTACATGAGGGACGGGTTCAAAATGGCGCCAATGAATTCCTGAATTCTCCATTTTGTCCGGGAAGAAGTGGACGCACAACACGTGCATGGGGCTGCTCGATCTGTGCCAACAGATCTAAGCGCACAGGCATTGCGCACTAGTACCAGCATCATCGCAAATGGATGCGACGCTGGCCAGTAACACATACAGTGTCACGACGGACGAGCTGCAAGTAGGCCTCTGTAGCGAGTGCGCAGAGGATGGACAGGTGCTGGATCGCGTGCTGCTGCAGCATTTTGAGCTCCGCGTGTGTGTGACGTGCAAGCAAGACCGCAATCTGCGCGAAGGCGCGTACGAGCTCATCCCAAAGAGCCGCGCAAAGGCCGAGTTCGCGCTGCCCGAGTCGTTCTTTCACGGTATGCCGTGCATGTTGAAACCCAACCCGCACCACGAGAGCTTCGCGCCGCTCAAGTTGTACCTGAAGAAGATGATCATGGACGAAGCGCACCGACTCTACGAAAGCGAGGAAGGGCTCGAGAAGGAGAAGGCGGCGCGCAAGCTGAGATCATACAACAGCGCCGCGAAGCGCACCAAACACCTACTCAAGCGCAAACACGTGCTGCTAGCGCTCGACGTCGGCGGGAAAGCCGACAAAGAACGCGAGCATGAGACCAAAGAGATGCAGCCAACGAGGCAACCCAAGAAGCCCGCGTACATCCCTGTGGCAGACCGCGATCATAAACATCAGTTTGCTGCAGAGAGCTACGACGAGGCTGCGAAAGCCTGGTTCAAGGAGTGTGCCTGTGGCATGAAGGTGGAGGTGGAGAAGTGGTGACGTTGATATTGCTGATTTCGAACCAGTTGCATTCACTTGTTAATTGTTCACTACTGTTTATACGCATGTAAGTCAATAGACTCACGAGAAAAGAGAGCGCTCAATCATTTACAAAGCTTAGAATATTTAAATACACCATCCACACATTGCATTGCATGCCAGGGTCGTCGGGTTTCGCTTGTTAGCAGGGCCGCCTCGTCGTCGCTTGTTGGCAACCAGCTCACTGACTTCGGCGGCCCATTTCCATGATCCCTTCGTAGCAGGACGTCATGTACTCTGCCAGCGAGTTCGCCATCCGGATGCTTTGCTCCTTCAGCGGTGCGATCATCTCCGTGTCATGCGACTCCTTCTCGGCCGGAGTACACAAATTGCCAAGAACGTTCACGTAGCTCAGGCAGCAGTAGTACTTGGGCAAACGGTCCTCTTCAGTGTGCTGCAGCCATGGCGGGAGCTCAAAGGTCTGCGCTTGGTGGCGGCCAAGCAAGTTGACGCGGAGAACCGTCGTGCCCCTCGTCACCACCTTTTGTGGGAGTTCAAAGTCCTGAAGCTGCATATCGTTCACCACTTTGTAGGCGGGAGACTTGTAAAATGGTTTCTGACCTTCGTCGCTGGCACTGCCGTTGTAAAACTCAAATGACACCTTCTTCGGCGCGTAAGTGGGACTGCCAGGGTGCCAGAACACGCGGTACGGCAGGATCTGCACACTGCTCACCACGCACGATTCGACGAGGTTGTAGTCGATGAATTCGGTCGCGTTCTCGTTCGACGACGCAGAGCTACTCCAGTAGCACGAGTTCCCCGTCGAGCACCCGCAGCGGTGCTGAATGCGCTCGCCAAGCGTCATTCCGAACGGCAACACGTCGTGAAGATCGCTCGAGTTCTGCAATGCGGAGCTCTCAAGATACGGTCGGATCTCGGACCAACACTTTGAGTGCGTGAGTGTGTTCGTAGGGGTCTCGCTTGGGCGGTCGGCAGACGAGAACTCTTGCACATCGTGGAGGAGCTTGGCGTCTTCTTCAACGTGCCGACTGGCCAGACACGCCATTTTCTTCCACGAAAAACTGCTGCTGCGGGCATCCGTATTTGTGCTCGTGCACACCAAGTATCGCGATCCAATTTCCTGCCACAGATCTACGTATGAAGAGACATAACAGCATGAACGCGTCAATAACTACCGTATTCAATAGACACGGAAGAGCGCACAGGCAAGACGTACCTGATCGCTGGACAACCTCGTAGAACGCAGCGGACGTCTTCTCAACTGCGTGAAGCGTCGAGTGGTCGACAAACCCGAAGACCTGCTCGAGCACGACTGCAGGGAGATCCATTACGCTCACGAAACATTCGGCGGCGTCTTCAGCGTCCGTGTCGTCGTACTCCCAGTCCTCGTCCTCCGACATCGTTGGCGTCAGCGCCAGAGGGAACGGCAGCGGCGAGACCGCGATCGAGGCTGCGGCGGCGAGCATGCTGGAGAGCGCAGCTGCGGCGCCAACGCTCTCGTGCTTGAGCGAGGTCGAGTCCATGAGCGGTGCCATGTTGTTTGTTGTCTTCAAGTGCGGGTGGGCGGGCGTTCTTCTGCTACTGTTGTGCGAACGTGAAGAATCGCGAATGAGCTCCTGGGTTTCTTCAACATGCCACCACCGCCGTCAGCTTCTTTTTCTTCCCGTTGATTGTGGTGGGTTTGCTTTTAACGGGTTCGTCTGAATGCAAATACCTGGCTTTGCAGTAATTTTCTCTTACAGAGAACTTACATTTTTAAATATTTTTCAGCACTTGATTCAGCTGGCGTACAATTTGACTTAGATATCCTCCTAAAATAAATTCAGCTGTAATAATTTATGAAAGCTAACTATTTTATACTGAGACTACACACTGTAAGAAAAAGCAAGCGAGAGCACTCACGAACCATAATTTCAACCTGATAAATCCATGAAATATGTCCACATAAAAATAAAATCAGTCCACATACATTAGCCTCGATGCGGCGAAAGGTAAAAATGTTTTGGGCGCGTGCTCTCAGTGAGAGCCATAATTTACTTTCTGCTAGCATGCGCTTTTTCCTACCAGTTCCTGTGGACGAAGAAAAAACGAAACAACCCGTTTGCATCGGTCGAAACCCGCTTGAAGCTGGGTGGCAAACTTAAAATCGGGGCCACCACCAAAACAACATGCGAAACGCCGATTTTTCCACATTGGCTTTTGGCGGCCATCACCACTTCCAGTCTGCGACGCGCGCGAATGTGTGCTCTGATGCAATCATGGAAGCCTGTCGTGTCGCTTCACGCGCACAAGAGTGCACCCATTCTTGTTTACATCCAAAATGGCGCGCGCACCCATGTCTGGAGAGAGCGTCACGTGTCTCAACTGAGCGGGGGCGGGTTTGTCGACTTGAGTTGCTTGGTTGGCGGCTTCAGTAGCAAATCCACCGCCGACGAAGCAAGAGCGCTGTGAAAGATCCACTCGTGCTCTATCCGTCAGCATGCAGCACGACGCCTAGTGTACCCTTATGTATTACCCCGATCCGACATGTCGACAGTTACAAATCTACGGCGCGAGGAGCTACAAAGTACCGGACGTCGCTGATGCAACGAGTGACGAGTAACACTCAGCAACCACAAGCAAGAGAACTGCTGCGAGAGCCATCAAACACCCAACTGGTGTTGTATATTACTGTAGTCGTTAACATGCACGCTTGACGCCTTCCAGCCACAAGCCTGCCGCGCTTTGGGCGTCTGTCTATCACACTCTCTTCGGTGGATTGCATTCCTCTCTCTCTCTCTCTCTCTCTCTCTCTCTTTCCCTCTAATATAATGCGTCTTGCGGGTTCTGGCGACCGCCGCTGTCATTCTCCTTCTTGCTGTCGGTCGCCACAGGGTGGTACTCGTGCTTGTTGTTCTTCGTGCTCACGTTTATTAGCACAAACCCCGAGAGAACGAGCGCGGACGCCAGCAGCGTCACGGACGTCGGCGGGCTCTGGTGAAACACATAGTCCGCGAGGATCGCGAGTGGTACCGTGAGCGAGAGCCCGACGGTGGCCACGGTCGGTGACGTGAGCAGCACGGCACGCGCCCACAAGTAGTCCGAGAGCACATTGTCGAACAGTCCCTTGATGCCGATGAGCCCGAGGATCTCGAGCGTAAGGCCGCTGAGCGACTCGATGCCCGAGTAGTGGAAGAACACGACGAAGGGCAGCAGGCAGACGAAGTTGATGACGCCGATGAAGCCGAAAAAGAGCGAGATGCTCACGCTTTCCTCGTCCGGGATCAGCTTGCGGATCGACGTCGTGTACACGCCGTACATGAACGCCGAAAAGAGCGCGACGAGGTCGCCAACCACGTGGTCGCTCGCACCGTCGTCCGAGTTCGAGTCATTGAAGATCGTCGAGATGTTGCCAGCCATGCAGAGCAAGACGCCCAGCACCTTGAGCCACATGAACGGCTCGCGCAGCACGATCACACTCATGAGGAACGTGAACACAGTGGACGTGGAGCTCACGATCGTGCTGCTCGTGACGCTCGTCATGTTCAGGCTTTGGTTGTACGTGAAGTTCGCGGCGAACCAGAGCGGTGAGATCGTGGCGCTGATGAAGAAGATCTGACGATACGTCGCCTTACGGCCCACGCGCTTCATGAGCTCGTGACGGCTCAGCTTGCCATTCGTCGGGCGTCCCTGGAACCACGCCTTGGCGCGCGGCCACACGATCTGCGAGAGGTACCAGAGCGGCAGGTTCACGGAGAAGAGCGTGATGCCGACGTAGGTCAGGAAGAACGGCCCGTTGAAGCTCAAGTTATGGAAAATGTACTGCACGAGCACGGACGCGAACGTCCATATAAGCGCCACGATCACGAGGAAGAACACACCGAGCATCCACCCCCACGTTGAGTGCTGCTGCTTGTCGTCACGGTGGTGGCGCTTGCTGTCAGTAGAAGAAGCCATGAGGGTCGAGCGCTCCGACACGCCGCTGCTCTCGAGGTCCTCGTCGCCGTACGTGATGAGCGAGAGCGGCACCGAAGCGCTGCCGTCCTTCATTATCGCGTCTGGAACGTTGTCGTGTGCGCGCGTGGCGGGCGGTTCGCGTCTGTGGAGCTGTTGCTGCTGCTGGTGGTCGTGACCCATTAGCATAGTCACTCTTCGTTGACACACACACAAGAGAAAGACGCATCTTTTTCCACCAATCAGAGAGCGCGATGCCGCTGACGCCCGCAAACACGGCAAGCTGTTCAATAGTGTGGTCGCACTAGATTTTGACCAAAAGGGACCGAAAACGATGTAAGCCACGCTATTTGTTGGTGGCTTCCACTGTCCGGAGTGACGGTCATGCACTCTTCGCCCAAGTTTAAGGATGACTCCGCAACGTCCCACATTCGATGGTTTGTTCCTCCCTTCATTTTTACCTGTTTGTCTTATACAGACTCCAACCAAAGAGTATGAGGGTTTTTTCAAACAAAGAAGAATTTGTCAAATACCTCATAGATGTAATACCCGTTATCAGAAGATGAGAAACAGACATGAACACCAAATTGTTGATCGGAAGACGAAGCACACAAACGAAAGCTCGGTTGGTCCATTCTCGCCCACCGCATCACTCGCTCGCGCCGCTCGCTGTGAAGCGCCTGCTTCACAGTCCCTCCCCTTCTCCATCCGTCAAAGAAGAACACCGAGAGAGAGTGAGAGAAGAAGAAGAATGGCGTCGTGCTCAGCACCCAACAGTACGAGCAGTAGCACTAGCAACAGCGCCGCGCCGCTGTCGTCGCCGTCCTCTAACGGCGCAGCCGAAATGGCCGGCTTACTGCGCGTGGACGTGCTGAGCGCGCAGAATTTGTCGCCCGCGATCCTCGGCAGCCTGCTCAAGTGGACACCGAGCTACTCGAACCCGTATGTCGTGGTGTCGCTCGCGAGCCAGCAGTTCGTGTCCACGTTCAAGGAGAAATCGCTCAACCCGACGTGGAAGGAACAGGGCGAGCTGCATGTGCCATTGCCGTCGGAGCAGGAGGTGGTGCAGTCCATGGGCGTCATCGGCGGCACGTCGGGTAAAAAGGTCAGCAGCGACATGAATGCGGTGGCGGCGGCCAAGATTGGCGGCGGCTGGAAGGGCAAGCACCCGAACGACCGACGCCGCGAGTTCCACGCGTGCTCACCGGAGCTCATCGTGCAAGTGTTCCATCGCTTTGAGGAAAAGAAAGCTGCGTCACCTGCTGCTGCCGCTAGTTCAGCTGCTACGATTGAACCGCCTGGTGACAAGCTGCTGGGCAGCGTGGTCGTGCCGCTGCTGCCGTGTTTGATGTCTAGTTCGTCGAGCCACCGCGCGTGGTACCCGCTGCTGGATGAAGATCGTCGCGACGCGGGACAGATCCAGCTCGCTCTGCACTTTGATGTCGGCGGCATGGTGCCCATCAAGGGGGACCTGATCCGACTCGCAGGGTATGGAGGCATGGAGTACTACTCGAAGGTGATCCCGGCGGGCGTCCGCCTCGAGGTCGTCGAGACGTACCAGGACCAAGTGTTTGCGCAGTACAAAAGCATTGAAGGCTGGATGGTCTCATTCGAGTTCCACCGGAACCTCGTGCACGTGGTGCATCGACCGTCGATCCTGCGCGAGGCACACACGCAGTTCCATGGCCAGATAACCCGCGTACGCCAGTCGCGGCTGCTGAAGCGCGCAGAGGGCATGTGGCTCGCACTGCCCGACACGCACCGCCAGCAAGCGCTCGAGACGTACCAGTTTACTTTGTTCTCTGGTGCACTTCTCTACGAGACTCTGTCGAAGGGGGTCACTGAGGCCATTGAGAACGGAATGCGATGCGGCGTTGTGGCGTGCAGAACGAACGGGAGCGATGCGTTCGGGAAGGTGAAGCAAGAGTTCGTGCGCATCTACTGGAATACTGGCGCCGGCTGGTTCTATGACGGTGTTGTCGACGACTTGTTCGACTGCGGACCGAAAAGGGCGCGTGGCAAGATTTACTCGGCGTTCACGATTGAAGATCTGTCAACGAAGCCGCAGCGACGTGGCAGTAGCGAGGAAGCGAACGGTGCCGGCAGTGTTGATTTTGGATACGATGACGACGAAGACGAGGACGACGAGGACGACCTGAAGGAGGAAGACGTGTGTCCCGAGCAGCTCATCTGTCCGATCACGGGCTGTCCGATGGTGGATCCGGTGGTGGCAGCCGATGGCCACTCGTACGAGCGCGAAGCCATCCTGCACTGGTTCTCGACAAGCGACATCTCGCCGCTCACAGGCGCGCACATCCCGACGACGCAGGTGTTCCCGAACTTCACTTTGCGCAAGCTTTCGGAAGAGTTCCAGCTCGCGCACCGCCGCAACGCTACAGCGTCTCGACGGCGCTAAGCGGTTGCTTTTTGAGTGTGCGAAATGCTCAAATGAATTGTTCGCGTGTGTGTTGAAGAGAGAGAGAGAGAAGATGACGAAGGCGTTGCTCCTTCATTCCTGATGTAGGCTTGTGCACGCAAGCTGGTGGTGACGAGGAAGTCCATCCAGTTTGTTATCACTCATTGACCAGCAAGCCAGCTACCACCACGCTGCCGAATAGCGGAGGCGCTCATTCGTAATTATGAAATATTTTTGAATGTAAAAGGTCATTGACCCCTATGTGATGCTGTGATGATGCCGTTGATGGAGAAGGAAAGGCCGCATCTAACAACTGTATCCATTGTGGTGCACGAATGCGAGGAAGTCCAAATTGCGTGTTCAGCGCACCTCTTTAAAGTTGCTATCCGCGCCAAATGGATCTTCCTTTCTTCTTTCTTTTGTGCCGCAACAAGAGGGAGGGAGCCTCAAAACAAAAAAAGAGAAGCCAAAATGCTCAACTCGAGCGATGGAAGCGCTCCTTCGACGGATGGCGCGCTGCCCGAGCGAAGCAGCAGTGACAACGCGTGGAAGCGTGACGTGAAGGTGCTCGGCGTGATTTTGCTGAGCTTCACACTGCTGCTCGGCACCGCACTCTATTTCCTCGTGGTCTCGGAGCTGAGCGAGTCCGAGTGGGAGAAGCTGCGTCTGCCCACGACGCTGCAGTCCGCGCAGCAGCTGGGTGACGCGCTCAAGTCGTTCGCTGGGCGCTCGCAAGGACGTCTACTACTCGCGCACATGTGCTGCTACCTGTACCTGCAGACGTTCGCGATCCCGGGCACGATCTTCTTCAATTTGCTGGGCGGCGCGCTCTTCGGCATCACGTGGGGATTCCCGCTCTGTTTGGCGTACAACACACTCGGCTCAGTGCTTATGTACCTGCTCTCCAAGCACTTCGGCAAGCGTGCAGTGCTGCATGTGTTCCCTGTGAAACTCGCGCAGCTGCGCGAAGTACTCGACGCTCACCGCGACGATCTGGGGCTCTACATGGTCTTCATGCGCGTGTTCCCGTTCACGCCTAACTGGTTCATCAACCTGGCGTCGCCGCATCTCGACATCCCGCTACTGCCGTTCGCGCTGGGCCCATTGCTGGGACTCGTGCCGTACAACTTTCTGAGCTGCAAGGCCGGACTGATGCTCAGCGAGCTGCGCTCCAAGGGCGATATCATCGACACGTCCACAACCATGCAGCTCATCGTCGTCGCAGTACTCGGTGCGTTCCTGCTGCCGAAGCTCAAGAAGCGCTTTGCGAAGCCCGCGGCTGCGCTGGCCTCACAGGTCAAGCAAGATTAGATGAAAGAGCATTCCTCACGATGCTGTTGTGAAGCTCTACGTCCAGTGAGAACTGCATGTGTGTACGAAACAAGGTCGAGGTGTAAAAACAAATTGGTGTGGGATGAATGCCTGCATTGGTTGTATAGATATAGCAGCAAATGGACTGAGATTGAGATCATTGCTTGCTGGAGATGGACTGCTGGTATTTCTCAAGCAGATGTGCGATCTGCGCGCGCTTGATCGGCAACCGGAACGCTGTCGCCAACACTTCATCCGTCTCTACCTGCAAGACAACAACAGCAATAGGCGGACGCTCAAAGAGTTAATGATTCGCCATCCAGAGTGATGAAGAACTCATTACGCACCTTGTTTGGCAGCTCGCGAAAGAACTCCATGATGCCTTCGAATTTGATCGACAGCAGCGTCTCTGGTACCGTAGAAAGGTGTATGATGAGTCATGAGTACAGGCGTCAAGCTCATTCGTTCCGCAGGGCCGGCTGAACTCACTCTGCGAGACCTTCATGAGCGCGAGCGCGACGCGGAAGATGACCTTCCAGCCCTCGTATAAGAACATATCCCAGACGCGCGTGACGAACTCAAAGGGGAAGTTGTACGTGAAGAGCGTGATGAACCACTGCGTGAGGTACATTGTCGGGTGGAGCCCCTCGGTCTCCAAGTGCCTCGCGACCTGCGGCATGAGCTGGTCCATGAGCCTTTCGAACACGAAGATGAGCTCGGGTACCTTAGGCATTCGAGGGCGGTACAAGTTCGCGAGGTCGTAGCGCTTGTGATTTAGGCACGCGACCAGGTGCCAGAACGACTGCTCCTCGGGCATGTAGCTCAAGAACATGGCCGAGAGGAAGCCCATCCCCTGACAGTACCCGACCTCGGGGTCGTGCAGCGAGTACGCCTTGAGCACGTTCATAAGCGCGCACTGGCCCAACGATGTACGCTCGTTGAAGAGGTAGTGCTTGGGGAACGTGCGGCCGATGTCGCGCGCGATCGTCTCCTCGCACGGCACGTTCTTCGCCTGGAGGAAGTCGTGGTACACACCCGGGTTGTTGATCATCATTTGCGTCGAGCCGGCGAGGTGGCACCACACACGGCCGCGCAGGGCCTCGGGGATGCCCTTGCGGATGCGCTTCTTCAGCATGGTGGCGTTCTTTAGCTGACATCTACGCGTAACATGACAGTTGTTAGTGGTGGTCGCGGTATGGATTGCCTCGCATGGTGAGATCGAATTGTTATTAACGCACACTTCCCAGTCTTCGAGCTGCTTGCCGATCATCTTGACCCACTTCTGCGTGCGGCGGTTCTCAAGCCACACCGCGCTTCGCGGGGAGCCATGCGGTGCACCCATGTTATAGCGTCTGCGTACAAAGCACAAGTAATTCAGCATGTAATGCACGTGGGCACTTGTCAATGCACATTGCACGTACTTGTCGGTGATAAGGAAGCCGTAGCGGTCGATCGGCAGCATGGGGAACGCGATGGGCGACGTCACGACCCCGTCGTCTCCGCTCGACCCATCGCCTTCATCTTCCAGTTTCTTCTTGAGCCCTAGTGTGGTATCGATGGGGACGGGCTTGCCGTTGACGCCATAGCCCTCTGGAACCACCACTTTGACCTGCAGACTCTCGAGATGCGACTGCATCCTTCTCGTCGTAGGCTATCTATTACACACGTGGGTGCTCACTCACCAGCAGGTAGTGCCGCGAGAAGGATAGCGAACACTAGAGAGCACTGGGAAGAGCTCCTCGGCGCAGAATCGATAGCCGCGCGCTGGACGTAGCTCTTCGATAAAACCGCACACACGTATTGTCTTATCCACCCAAGTGCAGCCATTTGAGCCCTGGTGGCTAAGAACGCTCTTGTGGTTCTTATTAGCGTACACGCGCTCAACGAGTGCTCAGAAACAGACAGACATCACCTGTATAAAATAAAGACAGCTCGTAGACACGCACTACTACGAGTTGACCGCGTGTAGCAAGGCATAATGGCTGCATCTCCAGAAATACCTCGATCCGTAGTAGTGAATACGGCGAGCCGAACCTGCGCTTCCCTTCTACCCGTTGTTTTCATTATAGACTCACGCCAGTGGGTCATGACTATTTACAGCAACCTGTGTGGATCGATACAAGAAGCTCTTCAAGACAGGAGTCAGACAAGTTGAAGTGAGAGAGCGGGCGGGGAGTCAGAACGCAGAGGCTGGGCGGACGGGCACAGTGGATGGGCGGACGGATGGATGGGTACAGGGACTTACTTGTCTCCTGACTCGATGGTTGCAAGTGGGTTCATCTCCGCTATTGACTGGGGGCGCGTCACACACACACACACACACAGGAGAGCGGGGGGCGCCGTCCACCATGCGGACCATCCGCATGTACAAACTGCGCTGGCTCACCGGTGCTGTACACTTAATAAAGCCAATCAATTCGGGGCGTACGCTGATATGCAGTCCCAAATGGAGGGGGTAGCTGCACCTTTGTTGCACACGTGGTGCAAGTGCTCACTTGCATTGCTTTTGCGTGATTTGCTTGCTCTTGTTTGGTTGGCTTCCTCCTTCCACTTGCATACAGCACGTTCAGCGCAAACCGTTGCCGCTGCTTAGGTTGCTGCTGGTGTTTGCACACTCGTACGGAAATGTGTAGGTTTAACGAACTGAAGCCAACTCGCAGGGACAACTGGCGGCCAGCCAACCAAATGTGTAACTGAGCTGAACTGGATCCAAACCGTAAACCCACGACTAAGGACAAAGCGATTTGCACTTGTGCTCCGACTCTTGGCTCCGATTGAGCTCTTCGCGCATGTCTATACGTGTGCTGTCCAAGCAACATCGGCACTGCACATACACAGTTTGGTTTGTTCCTCCGATCCAATATGAGCAGAATGGAGCTTTGCTTCCGTGACATGAAGATGCAGTGCCGTGCACGCAGGCGCGTAGCGATGCAAACAGAACCGTAAACTGTAGATCGTAAGACATTACACTCCAGTGATTACCCTGCGCGGAATGGAGAGCTGTATCATATTGGTACAGCAGCTCATGCGCTACGAGAACACGCCAGCACCAACAGAAGACAAACTGTTCGCATCTGAAGGGAGAGGTTGGAGCCATTTACTATCGTCGGAATGCCAGTCTCCAGTAAGAAAGCGAGCGTAATGCGCAGAAATCTCAGTGTTGAGGCCAGTGCTCCTATTATGTTAGGACATCTTAACTTCCATTTTATTTTGCCAGCTTGCTCTCTTTGCTGCAAAAGTGCGGCTTTACGTCTACCGATTCGAGCTCTCTCTTCATTCTTGGGTGTGTTGTTGTTGTGCTGTCATGTGACTTGTTTGTTGGGCTGATGGCGAAATCGCAGGAGATGTCATGCCGAAGCGATTTCCTCAAGTTGGATGAGAGGGAACAAACAAACTGACTCTCCCGACGTGCCATGTAGAGGAGGCAGCCAAGCAAGCTTGTGTCTTGTCTACGGCTAGTGAGAGGTCTTTGGCTTGGGCTCCGCTTTGCTAGGTTGACAGGGCCGCTTGGCTGTGGGATGGATACGGAGCCGGTGTCTGACTCTTTTCGCAACTGACCAATCAGGTGACAGTATCAGGGATGCATTGTCGATCAGAGCGTTCAAATGCGAGCCATTTCAACGAAGCGCTCCGGCTCGCTGGGCTCGTTTTCGACTGACTTGACCGGTGGCCTGTTGGCTAATGTTCTGAAGCGGTGGTGAGCGCCGTCCCAGATGCTTTCGCGGTAGAAATCTCGTTGCATCGCACACTGCGCGATCGAGTGAGGGAGAGTGAGTGGGGCACCGCGAATAGAGAAATAGACAGGGGCATGTGCAAGGGAAACCAGCGAGATAGCATAATTCAGTGCAAGCTCGTGCCAATTCTTATTTGCCTCAGACAGATAGCCAGCCGCCCACAAAAACAGCTTCTGAGATTTGGACTGAAGGCAGCTAACTTCATCAATGCAATATGGTGTTGGTGCACAAGTGCGGGTGGTGTCTGCCATTCAAAGCGTCACTTCGTGCTCCGCCGTAGTACTTTAGTACTTGCGCACGAGCACTTTCAACACCTCTCTGACCTCAACAACTTCCACTTTAGAATCTCGGGTCAATCTTCCGACCCCAGGCACACTGAAGGCGATATCGCTATGAGTGCAGCGCTCAGCAGGCGACAAGGACAACATCACTCTCGCTAAGACAGCAAGGGCTTGTTTGTGGAGCATCTAAAATGCACCGTCGCTCCTTGTGCCATTCGAGGTGCAAGAAGTAGCAAAACGTTTCAGTTGTGTCCAACACAAAAGTACACATTCCAGAAGTTTATACGTCGCAGTCTGCAATCGCGATACAACTGGAGGTCCAGTCGACCCGCTGGAAATTATAACTCTGAGTTTGTATGAACACCGGATTGAATTGCTGCGGTGTGAAGGGAAATCCGGTTGAGCCAAGTGTTGGACTTGCTCGCAGGTGAGTAACAAGAGCCCTCCTCGCTTCCACAGACCCACTCTCTCCTCCTCGCCATCTCATCTCGACGAGTTTTCACACACACACAAAGCACCATGGCCGCATATCCACGCCGCAAAGGTAAGAACAACCGCAAATGCTGAGCAAGATGATGCTTGTTGTCGCCCCCAGAAGCAAGCAAGGTGCTTCCTGCTTGCTGGCTGGATATTCAGTTCGCCTTGTTGTTGGTTGCCTCCACACGCAAGAAAAGCAACTGCCAACAGAAGCAAAACAAGGAAAAAAGTCGGTTGTCCAACCCCTTCCCCTCCACAATGTGTTGGCATTTGTATCGGATTCTTTGCTTGTGAACGAAAAAGGCGTTTGCGTAGAAAATGGCCACATCCATCAGCCGGCGGGCTCTTTTGTTTGTTTGTCCGGCTTTTGTGGGTGGGCTGCTGCTGCTGGCACTGGCTGGCGATTTGGCCTTGATTCTTTTTTCGCTCCCATACAAAAACGCCCTGTCAAGATTCCCCAACGAGCTCTTCACTCATTCCAGCACTTGCAGGCCGACGCGCAGCACACTCGTCCGTCCGTTCCATTAGATTAGCAGCTTATTATGACCAGCATGCTCGCGCCGCCGCCGTCCCAGACCAGCGCGCTCTTCCTGCAGGATGCGGCCGCCTCGGCGGTCTCCAAGAAGCGCCGCCGCAGCATCGAGCCGGTGGACGACGCCAAGGTGCTCAGCATGCCGCTCGTGATGTCCCCGCGCGTGGTGCGCGCCCCCGCGGTCGACGCCGACGAAGATGACGAGAACGACAACGAGTCTTCCTCGCGTGACTCTTTCTGCAGCAAATACGAGGCCGGCTCCCCGACGTCCCCCGCAGCACTGTCGAACGAAGACAATGGTGTGGATGGGGCGACCAGTGACGAAGCGTCCGAGATCCTCGGCCGCAGCCTCATGGGGCTCTCGCTCCAACTCAAGCTCAAGATGATTTTGATGGAGGCCTGGGCGTCCGACATGAACAACGTAGTGATGGAGCGCAGCCTCTTTGGCATCGCGAAGGAGCTCGCGATCCTTAATGAGATGGGCGTGTACGAGCAGGACACGTGCGTGCGCTTCCTGCAGCTTGCGCGCAACCGCATGGTGCAGCTCCTGTCCCAGTCGGAGCGAAGAGAGACGATGCAGATGGAGGCGATGCAGATGTGGACGATGGCCCAGATCCAGGCGCAGGAGAACATGTACGCGCGTCCGAGTGACCCGACTGAGACCGAGTTCCCGCTGCTCACCGGCTACGACTCCTCGAGCCGCGACATTGCTGTGCTGTGGAAGGCGATGATGATCTCCAAGGAACGTGGCGCGCAGCTCTGGCACGAGAACAAGCCTGAAGAGGCTCTACCGTTTCTCGTGGCTGCGGACTCATACATGAAGCGCTTCACCCTCAAGTACCAGCGCCTCAAGATCGACCACGCGATGCTCGACACTTTCCAGACGTTCCCAGTACCAGCGTCCCCGAAGCGTAAGACGCACCGCGTCTCCTTCGTGGACGAGCCACAGGTGCTTGGTATCGCTGATGCGAACGTCGACCGCAGCCCCATCAACCCAACCAAACCCTCGAAGCTCGAGTCGCTCTTGCTGCGCACGTCGCGGGAGTTCCCGACGCCGCGCTTTTAGATCGACAGCGAGTACAGGAAGCAGCAACAAGAAGATCAACACATCCTGGTACATTAGTAACTTAATTTGAGGCTCTGTCTGCCGAGGAGACGGCAGAGAGAGACCACATGAGTCAATTCAACCACCACCACTATTTATTATTCACCACCAATTCTGTCTCTTCTCTTCCCTCAAAGATCTGTTCTCTGAGCCAGATCATTTGGCACATGCAAGCATGCTTGGCGCAAACAAATCAAATACCAGGTATCAAATGGAATGGATTTGTCTATGGTTTGAAACAGCGGAAATCTAGTGAATAAATGGATGCGATCGATCGCGTCGACTGGAGCGGGCTTGTCCGCCATGATTGTCCCGCGTGCCGATTGCTAATGTCCGTGTTTGGCTGGTGCCTGAGGGCTTCGCTGCTCACCCGTCGCCGACGCTTCGATTGTCTTCAAGTAAGTCTACATGCTCTTCATCTTCCAGAGTTTCAACTTGAAGCCGAAGAACTCTGACGCCGTGGACGAGAAGGCAGAGAGCACAACAACGCGCGTGATGTTGTAGAGGAGCGGGTTCATGGTCAGCCCCGACACCTTGTTGGGCGAGTTCAGCTCCTACAGTTTGTAAAAACATCAAAACAGACGTGAGTCAGCTGAGCATGTGGTCCACCAGATGGCATATCACGCACAGGACTGCCTCGGGTTTGACCGTCAACCGGCCACAGTATGCGGATGACAGTCAGTAGCCAACAGATGCAGAATCAAACACGCTGAGTTTACCTTAAGCAACTTGCTTGCGAGCTTCAACACGTTGTTGGACACCAGAAGCTTCTCCTTCTTGTGGGGCTTCACAAGCAGACGGAGGTAAACGTTCATCTGGGCAAACAAAAACGTGTGGACAAACGACAGGTCAGTAAAGACAGAAGCAGTAGCATCTTAGCAACACCAACAACGCGCTGTCGTACCTGTTCGGTCAGCAGCAGCGACGTGTTTTGGTACTTCTTGTTGATGTTGGATCCCAGCATCATAAAACGCAGCATGAAGATACTGTAAAGGATGAAGAAACAGATAACGGTTAGTTTGGTGATGTCGAGCACCTAACAACACAAGTCACATTCTCACGTACCTTGAGAGAAGACACCACATGGTCACTTCAACATGAATGAGACTCTGCGACTGGATCGTATTCGGGCCTTCGGAGACTGCTTGCATTCCCATCACGACGAGCATCACAAGGTTGATCAAGAACGAAGTGGACACGATCTCGTCCGCAGCACGCTGACGACCCTGACGCTTCAGCCACGTTCGTCCGCCTCGAAGAGCAATCCACGCCTTGATGTTCACGACGTTCTTGAGACGAAAGTGGGGCAGCTTCATGAGACGTGAGCGACGCGAGGAGGTCAAGGCGGTGAAGCATTTAGCATACCTACGGAAATAACATCAGATTGAAGTCAGCGAGACTTCCTGTTAAAAAAAATCTGAGCATCCGAAATACTCACAGAAATCGGCGATGGTAGGTGACTTCTGCGTCGGCCAATGCTGAGAAGACGATAGACGCCAACGTGTAGGTGCTCAGCATGCACGAAGTCGCAATGATTGCAGGTCCAACCGGAATACTCTTTGCGTGAAGAATTAGGCGCTCGAATGACGTTTCTTGGTGAAGACGCGAAATCCACTAAAGAGCACAATCACAACATTGTCACGTCAGTCCAGCTTACTTGCGAAACGTGCGTTGATGGCGACAAGGTTACTCACGTAAATGACTTCGACCGGTTCCTGGAATTTGCTCAGGCACTCGTGTTCGTGGCACTTGATGATGCTTCTCAATACAACCGGGACGAGCGACAGCGTCAATGCTGCGAGTTGCGCAATCTTGCGGTAAGCCATTCGTGGAGGAGTAGCTTTCACCTATAAAAAAAATAGCAACCACAGCATACAACGTTTCCATCAGCTCCACGCAGACTCGATGAAGGGCAGGAACTTTGTCGGCCGCACTTACTTTTGCAAGAATGGTGTTGCGCAGCTCAGTGATGGACATCGCTTTCTTCTTCGGTTCACCATTCACCCACACGCACACAGTCACTCGTCGTCGCGCAAACGGATCGGTGCTTTCTCGCTCAAAGTACGTTCGTGATCGGTGAGGTATTCCTGAGGTCGGAGAAAACTACAAAGCAAAAGATAGCAGAGTTCATTGTAAGCACATCCAGCTACTCATGAGTCCCTTCCGTTGTACCACGGCAAACAGCTGAAATCGGGAAAGCTTACAATCATGGGAGTCGCAGGCGTGGACGATGCCGACTCGAAAATGTTCCCCTCTGACTGCACTTCATCACTGGACGACGACGAGTTGCCGCTGTCTTCTTCGCTATCCGTACTATCAGAGTTCTCTGATTCAGCAAGATCCGAGCCGATTCCCGAGCTTGCACTGGACAAAGCCGATAACGAGATTGCTGATTGTGAGCACCGAGTTGGGCCTGGGTTGCTGCTGGCAGTTGCTTTCGCTGTTGTTGTTGGCGACATGAGCTTCGTTAACGCAAGATCAGCGTCCCCAGCTTGGAGCGTGCTGGTCACACGGCCGTATCCGATCGCCACCAGTACCAACAAAATGACCGGGAACATCACCTCGAACGAATTGATCACCGATGTGGTCTTCGGTCGGAAGAGGTAGATGAGAATCGCCAAGCAGTGTAGGATGTACAAAGCCGTGGTGATCTCATAGAAGAAAGGCTGAATGAAAGCAAGAAGACAAAGGTCAGCGCTGACACCAATTGAACCAACATGGATGGAAGGAATGCTGCGGCTCGCAAATACCTTTTGTTTCCAGAACGACGCATGGAACGGCACAAAGAGTGCACGCTTGATGCCTTCCTTCACGACCTTCTTGTCATGATTTGAAGGCTTCGTGTGGAAAAACGCAGAGCTACAAGTCGAGGCAGACAGTACAAAATGATAGGTCAGTACAATCGATCGTCCACCTGGAATGGACAAGGCAAACGCAGGTGAAGCTTACCCCTTGATGACGTCAAAGTCGATGAGGTCTCGCGTGAGGTGAATGTCGCCTTTTATCCGCTGCTTCGCCTCCTCAGGTGACTCTTTTCGTGACATGCGCGTGTATCGGTGCGACGACGTCCGCTTTGGGCTCAATCGCGGCGAGCTGGTAGCGAATTCGTCCTCCATCTCTTGGCAGGGCATCTATTGCAATGACGTGAATGTTGTTGTCCGCGCTCAAGATGGCACGACGGCAGAAGAGCTATACCTTCACAGCAAAATAGCAAATGACCATCAGTGACATAGATCCATATGCGAGCATCATAGACATCGCACCAACCAAATCAATAAAACAGAAACAAAGAGACATCCGGACAAATCGTACCCTTTCTGCCTCGCGTGTCTTTTCGCGTTTGCTTCACAGGCGCCGGTGATTGATCGCGAAAGGACACGATCCAACCACTAATCACACAGTCGTCTATCACGTGCGAACGACTTTGACTGGCGGAGCAGGTGGCGCTGGGGCTGGCTGGGCGCTGCTTGCTTGCTTGTTCACTTGTCTGCCAGTCAATAAATGGCGATGGTCGTTATGGGGCGTTCGCACACTCGCTCTCGCTGTTTCCTCGCTTCCGTTGCGCTTGCTTGTCGCAAGCGGACGCGGATTCCAAAGTGAGAGCGAGCGAGCGAACGCGCAGCCAGAAAAGCTTTTCACGCGACAGGGCGAGCATATGCGACCGTATAAGATTTCAGAAGCTGTGAAAAAACCCACTTCTGTCATCCCAGCATTTCTCTTGTCAATGCGCAGCCCAAGACACGGATCCGATTTGGAAAAAAGTAGCTTTAGTTTATCTTTTATCCGGATCTACGAATAGACACCCGGTTAGAGCATTTTGACTTAGCAAGCATGCTCACACAATCTGTGCCTGGAAGCTTTCCAATTTTGATGGCTTCAATGTGCACCCTATTTTGACACATTTTCCTGTGAAATTTGATACGAGCGAGAGTGGTGGTCTCAAAGAGAAACTCAAAAGAAAGTCAGAAAAGAAATGGCGTGATGCCTGAAAGGAAACGGACGACGGACGATCGTTTGCCTCCGTTATATATTTTTTTAGCAGTAAGCAACCTGCGGTTTCGTCGTTTCATCGCATCCATCCATTCGTTCGTTCCTGAGTCTTGAGTCTTGAGCCCACCACCAACACGCGTGCGAGTGGCATCACGCGTGTCAGAGAATGTCGTGATGTGGATGGAGTACCTGTAATAGACGTAACGCAATGAATGAGCGTGACGACTGCGATCGCGGTCCGTATCCGTCCCAATCGACAGAAGATAAGCGAGTGCCCTCTACAGACTCCGTGGCTTGAACCGTCTTGAGCTGCGATTGCGACGATACCAGAGCACGAGCAGTAGGATGACAACTACAAGCGTCGCGACATGCACGGCGAAGAGCAGCGGACTAGTCCAGAAGCCGCACACGACGCCCTTCCAGCCCTGCATCGTCGCGAAATGGGTATGTTCGCAAGAGTACGTCAGTCCCCAATGTCCTCGATTAATCAATCGTACAGCTCAAGGTATACAGATAAATGCACACACACGATTCGCACCTTGATCTCGCGCGACTGGAGCGCATTGCTTCCGTACTGGATCTTGAGGAACTGCGGGATCGCATTCGGCACAAACTGCTCCTGCACGGGGCTCACGCCGTCGGGCACATTCACGTGCTGCTTCTTAAGCGGAAAGACCGAGTCGTATGGGACGCACCCGCCGCAGCACATGTGGTCCGTGTACTCCTGCAGCCCCTCGGAGCAGCAAAGCAGGCTCGAGTTCCAGTCGTAGCCCGACGGCACCAGCACGTTCTCGCGGTTCGTCGCGACCTGCTTCGCCTCCACCTCAACGTACCAGTAGACGTCCACCCACGTTGAGATGTCGCTCGAGTCGTACACACGGATGCACGGATCGTGCATGTACGGGTCGGACCAGTAGAAGTGGTGATTCTCCGTGTCGTACGTGAGCTTGACCTTGTGCGGGATGTAGTCCGAGCGATCGTACGCCACGAGCCCCACTTTCTGAAACTCGCTCTTGAGTGCAGAGATCTCGTCGCACGTCGAGTTCATCACGCCCAGGTCTACGTCGTACTCCCACGGGATGAGCCCATCGTCGCGGTGCACGCCCAACAGCGTGCCCTTGTCCAGCCAGTACTCGATGTCGTTATCCTTCAAGATGGTCGTCGTCTTGGTGAGCAGCACCGACATGTGCACGCGCGTGTCGCACTTGCTGTAGAGGAAGCGCAGTGCATAGAGAGCGCTCATGACGCTCAGCAGGTAGAGCGCATAGCGCGCGAGCTTCTTGCGCGTCCACGCGGAGCGGCGCGCGGGCAAGCGTGCCACGCGCTGTGGGAGCATTTTTTTTAGCTTGGTTGAGTGTGACGGGATGCACAGTGTCAAAATGGCCGCATCTTCTTGTTCTGTCTTCGGTGTTCGGTACTGTACTACTCGCTTGTGTCCGTTGTGGTCGAAAGGTCGTGAGCTCGAAACGTGCGTGGCACGAAGAGCTCTTTCGCGTTGCTCTTATACCCAGACGTTCATCGCCAGCTGCAGAGCCATGCTGCGCAGGTTCTTCTCCAGCGGGAGCACGCCTTCAGTTGCTGCACCGGTATCTCACCCTTCGGTATCTGCTCCTGCTAATTGTGATGACACGAAGCTCGCTGTCCCCGAAGCTGTGCCTGACGACGTCTCGGACTTCCCACGACTGGTCTCGCGTGTAGATGACTTTGAAGGTGGCGAGGGCGCACTTTGTCGTTTGATGGAGAGGTCTGTTGCATGACTGCTCTCGTGTTGCGGTGTTGATTAGGTCGATTGAAGGCAGCGATCAACACACTCTCTCGCCACTGCCAGGCAATCACAGGTACCGATTTGAACTGCTAGTTCCATTGATCACCTAGCAATCCTTTTTTCAGTTGTCAATGACATTCTGTAGAGATTTCATTTTCGAGCAAGAACCTCGAGCAAGGGCTCCATGACATGTATCGTGTGCCTGAGTCGCAGCAGACGCAGCAGCATGTAGGACAAGCAATGCCACATGACAAAACTCTTTATGCAAGTTCTACAGTGAAGTTGGTTGATAAGGTTGTTTGCCTGTCATTGCTCCAATGCCGACACTCCTGCAGGAGCAAGAGCAAGAGAGCAGCAGCAGCAGCTGGATCCCACTCATCGCTGAGTTTCGCACCTCCACTATCGCACCACTGCAGGCGATCCTGGCAGACGTTCCTCAGCTGAAGGTACGTGTGAAGTTCTTCCAACTATGCAGTAATCGAGGCTGGAGCTTACCTGCTGTCACTCCCATTAGGTCTTCTGCGATCACCGCAACAGCGCGCTGGCTATCAAGGCTCGATACGATAGGAAGATTGAGGAGATCCAGTCCACGACGCGATACGAAAGCTCGAGGCTGCAAAGAGTACGCTCGGCTTGCGCGAGATCTAACTGCTCCCTCAACCTGATGATCGAAGTCTAATGCTGATATCTTACTTGTGCTAGAACCGCGCTAAACAACACGCCGCCGCGATTCGATTCAAGGAGATTGATGACAAAGTTCGCTCCAACATCTCACGCCTGCTCGCCAGAGATGTCGCTGAGCTTTTGGGTGACTCACTTGAGAAGGTGAGCGTTGAGCATAGTCTCATTTTTGTTGACCCCACGATGCCTGGCCTGGTGCTTAAGTACCTCTTGCTCTGTTGAATTCACTGATAGATCCTGATGGACGCACAGCGCCTTGTGGCGAGGCGCTTGGAAGCCGATGCTCGACAGCTTCAAGAGCGCATCGATTCCTTCAAGTTGACCGCTGCCCAGGATGTAGAACGCGAGTCACCGACGAGTTGCAGCTCCGAGCAGCAGCAGACACCTGAGGAGCCTGCTGCTGAATTCGAAGCCAAAGGAGATTGCACTGCAAAGCAAACGCTGCCACAACCAGCTCTTGAGCTCGCTGAGCCTCCAGAGGAGGTTGAGCCAACTATCTCTAACATGCATATCATGCCCAGGCACATCCTCAGCGAAGAGCATAGCGTATGTCCTCGCAAGAAGCACGTGTATGGCACTCGAACATGGAACCTGCACCGCCACATCAAGGACTCAATGGCGACGGGTCTTGACATCAACGAGTGTATTCAGCTGCCCGAGGGCTACCAGCTGGAAGAGTGGGTCGCGGTGCACGTCATCGACTTTTTCAATGAGATCAGCTTGCTCTTCGGCACGATCTCCGAGTTCTGCACCGTCGAATCGTGTCCACAGATGACGGCCGGTCCCTGTTACACGTACCTTTGGGCGGACGGCAAGCAGCAAGTCGCACCAGTCGCGCTCCCGGCACCCGAGTACGTCTCGTGCCTGCTCAACTGGGTGCAGGAGCAGCTTGACGACCCGCAGGTGTTCCCGCCGAACGGTGATTATGACAGTAGCCCGCGCTTCCTACAAGCCGCGAGCGTGATCTTCAAGCGGCTCTTTCGCGTCTACGCGCACATGTACCACAACCATCTGGACAGCTACGTGGCACTGCACGCCGAGTCGCACCTCAACTTCTGCTTCAAGCGCTTCATCTTCTTCGTTCGGGAGTTCCAGATGATCGACCAGAAGGAACTGAACGCGCTGCGCAAGCTCATCCAGACGCTCGTGAGTCCTGCTACTCAGCTGCACGGATAGTGAGTGGCTCTTTGCATTCGCGAATTGTGTAGAGTAGCCAAACACCAGCATGCACACTCCATCTACATTGGCAAGGTCCTGTTTGTATCCTTTGTTCAACACGGGACGCGGCTTGCAGACAGGCCACTAATGCTAAGAGAGCGAAGTGATGATCGCGTGAAGCTGAGTAACTACCTCGCTCATGCTCGGACGCTCTGCTGGATCAAAGCTCCAGCATCTCTTCAATAATCCGTCAAATCGCGAGTCAGCATCTCGTAGACAACAAGACGGACGTACTCCCGAGCGCGCCAGCTCCACGACTTTGTCGCTCGCGGCTCCGGCAAATGGATTTGCTAGTCTCTGGCTATATCGTGAGGTTTCGTTTTCTTGAAACGCTGAGTGCAGCAGCTCCCAGAGCACAATACTGAAGCTCCAGACGTCCACTTTGCTCGTGTAGCCTTCGTTCGTGAAGACCTCGGGCGCCGCGTACCCGGACGACCCCGTTTCTTCTGTGAGAGAAGGGTCTTGAATTCGCCATCGTACAGCGCTCCCAACATCGCAGATCTGGAATGTCGTTTCCATGAAGAAGCGATAGCCGTGGGTAAGTAGTTCTCATCATCCTGGTACTCCAGTCTATTTGCTTTTTGCTCACCTTTGCGACTGGAGCGTCCGAGTCCAGACAGTCGACGAGGATGTTGTGGCTCTTGACGTCCCGATGGACAATGTCATGAGCGTGCAGCCAGCTCAACGCCTCGGCGACTTGAACAGCAATCCTTGCTCGCTAAAGCGATCATGACGAATTAGAGATGATTTGGTACCCACAACATAAATGGTCTCGGAGCTGAGCTGAAGCAGCGGAGAGCTGTACCTGTACGAGCGACACCTTGCGCCAGGACGTTTCGTTCTGCATGCAATGAGCAAGACTGTGGTGGCAAATGAAATATATTGAGCGAAAGCAGGTCAGGTAAGAAGAAACCAGCATAGCGTACCTTCCGCTTGAGAAGAATTCCATCACGATCGCAGGTCGCGGTTTAAGCAGCACTCCCAGGAACCTGACGATTTGCAGCGCGTCTTCGCTCGTGCACTTCTCCAGCAGCTGGTACTCGCGGCGGAATGTGGTGAGTACGTTCGGTGGCGGAAACGCATGCTGATAGCGGAACTCCTTGATAGCGACGTCCACGTGTGACTGACCATCTCTGCTCTTTAAGCGCCCATGAACCACACTCGAGTGGATGCCCTCACCGATGCAATCAAGGAATTGCACGAGCTCGACTGGGACTTGCCGCAGCGTCGGGTCATCAGCGATCTCTTTCATGAGCTGCCCAGAAGCAGCGGCATCAAATTCAGTTGTGCCACGAGGTTGCTGAGCATTGTCAGGCGCTACTGCAGCCTTGAGCTGCTTGCGCTTCGTGTTGAGCGCGTCAGCGAAATTGACTGGCAGGAATGATGGCCGCATCGGGAGAACTGTGGGTTGTGCAGAGCTCAATGCCGTCACTGGGTCTATCACAGCCACAGCCCTAGGTTTATCGACCTCGAAGCGAACTCGCAGCTTAATTTTTCCTACTGGGTACGGCCCGAGCGCGCTCTTCTTCGAGGTTTGCTTCCGCCACACGGGGACAAACTGCGCAAGCTCAAAGTCTTCGTGCCTGACTGGTATGCACACCGTCTCGGTCTCTCCAATGATGGCATGGCTGCTGGAGCCGTCACCATCACGATGTCTGGAGCAGGAGCTTGACAGTACAACAGCGATGAAAAAGTAGGAACTTTCCAGTGGCCACTGCGCCTCAGATGGTGGTGATTGAGACGAGGCTGCTGTGTCGGACTTCGGGACGCTGACCTCCAGCACGCTCTCTCTGCTCCAGAGAGTGTGGTTCTGCGCGTGCTGAAGCGCCTGATAAGATTTATGATACTGTTCATTTCCAACACTGCTGGTCATCGTAATTGAAGCAGTCGGAAGGAACGTGTGGGTGCAGCTAGCACTCGAGTTGCAGAGATTGAGTAGGTCGAGGCCGTGGAGCACTTGGACTTTGACGCGATAGCCAAACGCAGTCGAGAAAGGAGCCGCTCTCGGTTCTCGATCCTGAATGAGACCGTTAACTGTAGGCGAGAATTCCGCATCTTGGAGAATGTAAACCGGGTGCACCACGTTGGTCTTGCGACTTGAGCGGTTCTCGCGGAAGGCAGCTGGGACAACGTTCTGCAGGAAGCTCTTGTGGCGCTCCCCGCGATGTCGCGTCGCAAGTTTTTCCGACCGCACGCTGCACGAAGAGCTCTTCTTGAGTCGCAGCAGAGACAAGTCGAAAGCCATCGTGCTGCGCCGCGCATCCATCGCGAACGCCTTTGGTCATCACATGCGGCGGGATGTCGGCTGCGAGCAAATCGGCATCATGAAAGCCCGGACTTGTATTTTTAGATGCTGACGCCAGCCTCTGTAAGTGTATATCCTGTAAAAATTAGTATTGTAATTTGTAAATTTGGGGCCGTATACTGTATTTCCCAGGACAATAGGGACCACATCAAAATCCCCTTCTTTGCATAAAACCTTTGAAAATACGTTGGTAACGTCTACGTCCACAAATAAAAAAAGAGAGTTCTCAATGATGCGTGACAGGACTTTGTCAGTGCGCAAATTGACGGATGACGAAGCAAAAGAAGCTCAAGCGGCGGATCAAGATATCCACGAAGCTTGAGATCGTGGAGCGACTTGCGCACAAGTCCAGTAGGCAGGTCGCGAAAGATTACGGCGTGTCGCGTAGCAACGTGCTGCGCTGGAAAATCAAGAAGGCGAGCTGCGCAAGCTGAGTGGCGATGCGTGCAGGCTTCCGGGCGGTGGTGCAAAGATCATTGGCGAAGAGCTTCACGTCGCCTTAGCCGAGAAGATTCTTTACGAGCGCTCCGCTCAGCGTCGTGTGACAAGGTGCATGATCAGTATGTGGGCTATTGACATGAAAGCTTACATGAATATTGATGTGTCAATTTGCGCGTCGTGGGTGGATCGATTCATGGCTCGAGCTGGATTTGTTCTGCGAAAGGGCACCAAAAAGCCCGTGCTAGAAGATCGCGACATTATCGAACGTGAAGCGCTCTTTGTCAGTGAAGTTCGCGACATCATTGCAAAGTTCTCAATTCAACCAGCGATGACATACAACCTAGACGAAACGGCGGTCTTCTTCGACCACTCCAAGAGGACGACTGTGCATCCCAAAGGCGCAAAAGACGTTCCAGTTCAGTCGTTCGGGTTTGAGAAACAGCGTGTCACTGCTGTGTTCTGCGCAAGCGCGACAGGAGAGAAGAAGTTCCCGTGCGTGATGATCAAGAACACCCCCACCCCAGACGAAGCCCCTGTCACAGTTAACAACAACGTCATCGAGCTGCGAATGGGAACATCGTGGATGAATGCATCGTCTTTCATCAAGTACATCAAGTTCCTCTTCCCAGACCCCGTCGCCCCGAACACCATTCTCCTCATTTTCGACTCTGCACGCTGCCACATAGCGAAAGACGTGAAAGAGTATCTGACAAACAAAGGAATCCTGTATGCTATCATTCCAGGCGGTATGACAGGATTCTGTCAGCCCACGGACTTTGGGTGGTTCGCGCAACTGAAGAACCAGCTCTCCAAGTCCATTGACGATTGGAAGTGCGTCGGACCGCACGAGCTCACACAAGGAGGACGCGTGAAACCTCCAGCGTCTCACATCGTTGCGACTTGGCTGACTGAAGCGTGGGCGATCGTGCACCAAAGCACAATCCAGATCAGTTTTACGCGCTGTGTTCTCGGACACGGTGAAGAGCTCCATCTGTCGCGTCATGAGCGACTGGGAGCGAGCTTTCTGCGAAAACTGAGTGAACTAAGTGGTGAGCAAGCTCGAGCACATTCTGTTCAGGGCATCTTAGTGTAATGGGCTAAAGTAGCCATTACATGAAGGTGGGTCTGTCCACTGGCTTAGTGTGGCACACACCACCTTCATCGCGCATTGTGGTTGACAAACAACAAAGAAGACATGGTATGAAAGTGTCCCACATGCACTATTGA